>SNQJ01S0009999.1:88853-140108 GCA_010110895.2 Picea sitchensis | reverse complement strand
GGCCAGCTAAATTTTCTTCAGCCTTAGCAGATAGCTCTTGGAGGAGATGTTCAACAACAAGGAGGCTAGTATAAATGTTCAAGTCGTCTTCTTGTTGCTGAGAATGGAAAGATTCAAGGGAAGAAGAACTGTGGCTTCTTTCTAAAGTTTTTTCAATCAAATTATAGTCTATCAATTTTTTATCACTAGGATTTTTCTGTTGATCAAAAAGAGTTTGTTCTTCTACAGTATTTACAGTTGTTTTGTCATCAGTTTTCTTTGAAAAGAGCTCAACTTTTTCTACAGTAGATTTTCCAGAACTGAAAATAGGATTACCTTTTGGATCTGCTCTTGAAGTTTGACCTTGAATCGTCTTTCATTTTCTGAGAATTGATTCTGGATTGGACACTGGTGTGATCAGTGATTCTTGAGGATTCGCCCTAGTACTGATCCTCTTAGGAGCTAGGATGAACTTGTGGAGTCGCCAGATAGATGATTACAACCAACTGAAAATGTCTAATCTTTGTCTATCATCAAATATCAGCTCTATGTCGTATCCCAGGAAAGCAGAGCTTGAATTCCATCTCCCCGATAATGGCGCCAATTTGTTATCACTCCAAAAAACTCCTTAGGGTTGTAGGCTAAGGATGCTTGGTAACTTAGAAATAATGGTTTTTATGTGTTTGGGACAATGGGGTCTTCAATGATTTGTATAAGAAACAACTCATCACACATCTAAAGATACAGTTCTTTCAGTAAGCAATAACCAGATCAAATAATTGAAAGAGAGGATGGAGAATACTATTCTTGATTTGTCAATACAAGTGAAAGTAGGGCGTAATACAAGACAACAAGGAATCCTTTAATTTCAAGCCTATGAGTTCAATAAAGAGGTAACAGTCTCTATGAACTAAAATAAACTGAAAGTAAAGTACAGAAAATGAAATAGGAACAATTATGGTATTGCAAACGAAAGGAAACTCTACTTTATTACTGCAAAAAGAGTCTATACAATGGCATAAAGATATCTCCCAGTTTGAACCCCTGTTTCATATAAAAAATAGGCATTTATAGCCTCTTACAAACAGTTTTACAGATCCTAAAAACATGGGTCTGTATTTAATAAAAGTAATTCAAATCTAACTCAACAACTTGAAAATAAAGTCTTAACAACTAAACTTAGAACTCGAACTGTCTTCAATATCCAAAATTCTCCATCTGCATCCTTCAGCTCCTAGGATCTGCAATGTAATGAAACATGGCAGGACACCTGTCTTGACAGTTGGATCTCTCCAACGTTCATGGTCGATTTTGAGGAAGTTGTTTTGCATGTGGTTGAAAAAATTCTCTTGAACCTCTGATGCTAAGTCCTTTGCATGCGATATGATAGTCCATTGATACTCTGGAACTCCTTCATAACCTGTTCAAAATGATCTGTACTATCCTTGGCTTCAAAAAATACTTTTCCATCTTTCAACAACTAACTCATTTAATATTCCGCAGGTTAGCTGTTGAAAGTTGCCACTTTCAATAGCTAACGGGTCATAAAATATCGCTTTGCACTGGTGAAAGCCCTGATTGTGCTCAAAACGAGTTTTCACCTTCAAAATTTTGATTTCATCAAAACTCAGTGTGCCTCCAGTTTCTCACCTTGCATATTGACAACGACTTGAGCAAGTACCTTCAGATATGGATGGGATTTTTGTTTTTGCTTTTGTTTCAATCTTCTTATATTCCTTTTAAGGTGTTTGGCAAGACACCACAAACTATTGTAATCTTTGGTGAGTTTTTTCTTTCTCTTCTTCTCTTTAACACTTTCCCGAGCTAATCTCTCAAATGTAGCATTGGTTTTAGTGAAGTTATCAGACAACTTCTTATACCTTTCTTTGATCACCCGTTCCAAAACCTCTTGTTGGGCGATTACCTCTTTTAGATGCTTGATTTTTTGAGACTTCTTTGACTTGGAGATTTTTTATTTTTCTCCTTCCTCTGTCTGGGTGAAGGTCTCATAGTTTTGTGCACACTCAGTTGACTGCTTAGGACTTTTGGTGACAGGGCATTGATCTTGTTGCTCTGATTCTGAGTCTGAATAAGGCAAGTTTAATATATTGGTTTTCTTCTCTGTACTCTGCTCCATAGGACGCTCTAAAGTCTGCTCAAAGTTTAACCTTTTCTTCGACCTGCGGGGCTTCACTCCAGAAATTCTATCTTCTAGAGGTCCTAGCAGGGTCCTTCTTTTTCTTGAACTGCTTTGAGGAGAAGACTGTTTCTTTGAACCTTTCCCTAGTTCATTTATAGGCCGAGTCTGTGTTTCAAAACCCTCCCAGAATAGAAAATGATCCCAGCTCCTTCCCTACTGTTTTAATTCCTCCAGGATGATCAATTTTATGAGGCTGAAGTGGCACATAGTACTTTTCATGCTTAAGGGTTGAGCCTTGATCTTCTTGCAAACCTTGGTCAAACTCTTATGTAGGAAAAAAGGTAAATTGAGGGGAGTCTTGCCTGTGAAATGGTCCAGGAGTTTGAAGTGATACATCACGAGTTTATCATACCTTCCCTCCGAGGTAATGTAGAGTTGGATGCCTTTGAACAGCTCCTGCTATTCTTCTTCTAGATAGGAAACCAACATACCCTTTTTCCATGCCTTGTGCCTGAACTCTTCCTTCAAATAAGCTCTGAAATTCAAATTTTTGGGGGCAGTGGTTTTGAACCAGCTCTGGCCCGTTCTTGGTAGGCTTGTTGCTGCAACAATGGAAGCTTCATCTACCACAATTTCCATGGACCCAACACGATCTTTGTTCCCATCGAAATTCTTGGCGAAAGCTTCTACTGTAGACTGGTGGCAACCATTTTGCAACCTCTCAACGAATTCAATACACCCTGCGTTGGAAAAATGTCTCTGGACTTCGGGGTGTGTCTGCAAAAAGGACAGGCTATCCAGCTCTCTCCTAAGTAGATAACCACTGTGTTTCCTCACCATTCTGTAGCTCGAAGATCCTGACAATTCTATATATTAGCCCCCTACAACTGTTGTTCGAGCCGAGGTTCTATGCTATTGAAAGAACTTCAGGAGTCGGCTCTGTTTTGAAACATTTGAAACTTTTAACAGACCTCCCTGAACAATATGTGATATGGGAGCAATAATTCGATTTGATTCTATCAGCCCGATAGTACAGCCTCTGTACCTGAACCACTGAATTTGAACTTGCCATCCCTGATGCCATGATTGTGGAGCGTGAGTTTCTGAGCCGGATCCGAGATGTAATCCGACTAGGATGTGGAACTCGAGTTTAAATGATTACCCACTTTCACCAGCGCGTCCTTATGATCGCATGGCATGAGTTGATCACCTCATGATTTGATTTTGAAATCTGGATAAGCGCACGTGATTCCCGCTTTCTCCAACCAACGACCCGTGGAAAATGCCCCTCAGCTGCAGAAACTTACCGATTTCACTAGCGCATGATCCCAAAAGAACTGCTCCTTAGCTGTTGAAAGTCTTCACTTTCACCAGTGCGCCACCCTATGAGAATATATCCTTAGCTGTTGAAATTCTTCACTTTCCTCAGTGCACGACCCTGGAAGAACTGCTCCGTAGCTGTGGAAAGTATGCAATTTCACCAGTGCACGACCTGTGACCCTGCTTCTTTGGATATTTTGGAATTCAACACTTTCAACAACGCACAGACCTATGAGAGACGCTCTTTAGTTGTTGAAAGTTTCCACTTTCCCCAGCTAACACTCATCTTTTGGACACACGTTAGCTGTTGAAAGTGAATTATGAAAATTTTGAAAAGAAGACTTTTATGGGTCATATTTTTCTCTAAAACAAAAACTAAAACCTAAGTTTTGCAACTAGGAAAACTCAAAAATGAATATAGGAAACTACCAATAGCCATGCTATCCACCAAAAAATGTGACCAAAGGGACGGGTTCATTTTGGGAACTAACAGGACTATTTATGAAAAGATTCTAACTGGTGGTGTTATGAGTCTTGTTTCCCTTCATAGTATGTGATTCTTGTTATCCTATATTTCATTTTCCATTTTCGTCTGTTTAGATTGGAGAACTAGAGGCCCATAATTCATCATTTGATGCTCTCAGCTTAACAATTTAGACTCTGTTTATCTCTTCTTAACTGATTCAGAATTCATTTATGTAATTCTCTGATGTAGTTATATGTTCCTTTTTCTTCTAATGCCATTCTGATTTTCAAATATAAACTCGAACTCACTGCCTCATTTATCCCATTCCTCTGAATAGTTGTAATGTTACAACAATGCATCATTCATTCCAGACTCCATGGCCCAACGTCATTTTCATTTCTCCAGTTATTTTAGTCAAAACCCCAAAACAAACCAAATCTAGCCATTGATTGCTAAAGAATTATCAAGTGACACGAGAGAGCCCTCTCTGAGTTGAGCAAGCTAGTGCCTTGGCTCTAAATCTGGTTGAAACAGTTACCCATGTTGTTTGTTTCGACAACCGAACAGATTTACAGGGTGCTAACATATTGAACCAAGCTAGCTATTGTATTAAGTCATAATTACTAAATAAGAAAAATTCACAAGTACTACCATATATTCATTTATCATGGATATTTAAATATGATTATTTAAATCTTCACACACAGTGTTTGAATAATATACCTACAAAGAGACCACCAAGATTGTTATTAAATGGTCAAGAGACCATGAATACTTTCATAAAAATTTTAAGAGACCATGAAGACTATTTCATTAAATGATCAAGAATCTATTTTTTTCTTCATTTCTTAGGGCTAGTATTTCCTACACCATTCAATTATTTTGCAAACATCCATTTGGTTAATGACATGACATAAGGGAGGTTTGGGCGTCCTTATAAGGTTGGTGCTTTTGAAATTGAAATTATCAAATAAACTAATTATAAAAAATGGTTCAATGTCAAGTTTGAAAACCCTTCTAAAACGCAAGATTGATGGCCCACCATAGTTTACCTATTTGATTCTAAGAGCATTTTCCAAAAGGGATCAATGGTCCACCATTTTTTTCCTATTTTCCTTTCATATCATTTCCTATTGTTTTCCTATTTGCCCCACTTCATCATAATTTAATTTAGATGTTCCATTTCTTATTGAAGCTTCTCAATTTAGTTTGTAGGAAACTTGATCAATTGTAAGCAAGTCAATTGGTTTGACTGAATTGCATTGCAAGTTTAGGAAAATAACATTTTGAAGCCTCCATAGATATGAATTACCCTTCTAGGGTCTACTTTAAATTATACACAACTGAGAGTTTCATCCCTCCTTAATTCTAGTTTGTTGTCCATCTTGATAGTGAATAATTAATGCTTGTGAACCACGATCTCTTATGCAAATATAGAAGAATTAATTTTCTTTGTGAGCTTATTTTGCTTAGATAAGACACATGATAATTAATGAATGTTCCTTCCTTTTCATTAAAACTTTGCACAATATAATAGGTTTTTTTCATGAGGGACTGTGTTGCAGAGAAAGGGAATTCCTTTTTTGGTGTTGTGAAGGATTGGAGGGAAGAGTTATTTTATAAGCACTATGGGATGGGCTATGTGTGTGAACTAGAAACAATAGCTCTATATTTTCTCTTGTGGTCTCACAACCTTGTCTTGGTGGTGGCATCTACAATAAATTCCTATGGCTATGAAGAAAATCGCTTGTTTGTAGCTAGTTGGAGGTTAAATTTCCAAAAAAGATTATTTAATCTTAATACATGTTGATTTTTATGTTATGTAATCCACTAGTGGTAAAATGAATGTAATTGGAATTTAGGTGCATGTCAAAGTTTTTCATGTGACATGGGTTGGGCCAAAAAATAGTGATTTTTCTTATTATCAATGTTTTTTGGGCTAAGAAGCTATATACAAGGCCGTAAACTATAAGACATGCTATGTAGAAAGGACGTTTTTTTTTCGAGGGTGGAATACAATCCAAATTTGAAGGAGTAGATGTAAAAATGATGGCCCTTATGTCCCAATCCCTAGTTTAAGGCTATAAACCATGGAGTGTTCCCTTGATCCATATATTTAGGGCCTAATTGTGGATCTACATAGCCTATTTTTGGAGTTACAAGGATTGATTATATCTTCAGGGCCTAACGGGTATCCATATGTCCTAATTAAGGATATTTGTGGCCTAATTATATTGGATCTACAACACATGATTAGTTATATATAAAGCATAATTAGGGAATTAAAGGGCCTTGATTGTTTTCCTCCTAGTTTTCTTTGGGATTCTTTCTTCTTGTACTTCATCCTCCTCTTATTGTTGGTGTGCCTTGTGAGGGTCCTTTTCTTCCGCGTAGGCTTGATCTCCAACTCTCTTGATAACTTAAGAAATATCCCTCTTGGTTGGCCATAAGAAAATGTAACGATGGTGAGAAAATAATGAGGAATGTATGATTGGAAGAAAGTTTTCTTGAACTCTCTAATGGAATTCTAGAAGCTTAAGATTACTCTTTTTGTGATTTTTTTAAATGCATCTCCATGGCCTCTTTTTACAGATGAACAATATAATCTCAACCTTGAAGTAGTTTCCATGTGAACTCCCTTCATGTATTAATGAGATTTCATAAACTTAGTGTCCATTATGGAAGACTAAGTCATTAACATTTATGAAGACCAAGGTCTAAACAAGTCCACACATACCCACTACATTTCCTAAGTAAGAATGCATGCATTTATGAGTTGTGAGCTAACCAACTTTTAAATTAAATAGGGCCATGCATTTTTTGAGTATTTTACCATGCAACACACATAGAAAATATAAGATAAATTCAGTCATCCATAACATGGTTAAATAATGGTTTTGAATAGATTTCATACACCTCCTTATCCTCACTATCATAGTGTACCTCAATAATGTGCCTCTTACCTTTACCCCTGCATCTATGATCTGCTTCCCAAGGCACTTTGTAGCTGTAGCAAAGTTGTATGCTCCTAATCGATGTAGGAATGCTCTATTCTTTCTTCCATCTACTAGTTGGTAGTGATTCCCTCTCTTCCATTTGTCTACATAGTGTTCTAGTATGTTGTATGTCGGCTATCAACTCACGTAGGGCTAACTCCAATTCATGTCTATCCATTTCTCCCTATGGAAGACCCCTCAAATTGGTATCATTCTAAGCTCTAGATGCATGCGCTAATCCCCACTAGCTGGGAGGATCAATGCTCTAATACCACTGGAATGTTCCCAAGCCAAGATGTCAGGAACATTTCGTTTTCATTGATTTTTAAATGTTTTCTGGTTGTGGCATTTCGTCAAACACTTTACAGTATTAAGTCTCATGATTTGTTTTATGGTTTAATATGATGGTTTTTGTGTGTGTTTGCAGCAATAATCAAAGAATATATAGCAATGGAACATACCTCAACAAGATGCAAGATCAAAAACACAAGCAATAACCAAAAATACCTCAGATCTGATTTTATTCATAGTAGTAGAAGATCTTGACATACTAGATCTACAGATTTGGAAAAATCTAGTATGAGATATCATAACACAATGGAAATAACCCAAGAAGGGATGATACAAGCCTCTAAAGTCCACATGGCTTCCGAATATGAATGGCAATTGAGATCTATGCCCACTATTGGATCAAACCCTTAATCTGGCATAGTTGCACCCTACTGGAAAGATGAATACACCCAACAATTTGGCCTTGCTTCTAGAGGCCACCAAACACTCTGAAAATGGTTGGAAGAACATATTGGGCCAAGGCCAAACCCCTGATGAAGTCTCAGGCTAAATGATGAAGTTATGACCAACCAAATGAACAAACCCCTATTTGACTTGCACCCTCTTGGATGAATGAAACCCCAATAATTCAACCTCTAACCTAAAGACCTCCAAAGGCTCTCAAAATACATGGAACTGTAAATCAGGGAAAGATGAAATCTTGGCCAAAACCTCAAGTCAAATGGTGAATATCTGGGTCACAAAACAATGAAATCTTCAATCTACAATGCGCCCTATTTCTCTACAATTTGTGCCTAGCTCCAATAAACCAGATAGCATGTAAACCTCCTCCTAAATATTCTAGAAATGATGGTCTAGGCCATAAAGAGAAAACCCAGGAGTTATTTCACCCAAATTCCTTCTCCTCTCTCCATATCAAGCTATTCTCCTCAAGGTGGTGTGCCATTCTATTGGAAATCCCAAAGTGTTGTGCCCTAACTCTCTCTGAACCCGTGACTGATGTAGAAACCACTTGTAACTGAGTAGATCTGATGTAGAATGGTGAGGGAGGAATATTTCACCTCTGTGACCAATCTTGGATCAATATAGGTGATCTCTTTGACCACGAAGTTGATCTCTAGGGTTTGTTAAGTCAAAACCTTCAAAACCCCCAAGTGCACGGGCTCACTAGAAAGAAGCCAGATATCAAATGATAATCAACATAATGAGAGAATAGAGGCCCCTGTCTCTCTTTTATCCTCCCTACTCACCTTGTCTCTCTAAGTGACTTTTACTTTATTTAATTATTAATTAATTATTTAAATCACTTTAATTAATTAATTAATCATTTTACCTCTAAAAAGTAGTTTATCCCTCCTTGTGGCTTCCCTGGCCACTGAAAGTCACTTCTCATCATCCTATCTTGTAGTTTTATTCCTCTTGATTCCAATGAGATATTACACTAAGAGTTTCCTCCAAGTATTATGTCCAATATGACCTCAGTGAATTTAATTAACATATAGCCCAAAATAACTTAAAATTACAGAAATTGTTGGAATGCAACGGAACCAAAGCTAAGTTGTGCAGAATGGATTGTGATGATGAAATAAGATGAGTGATGCAATCCAGACCCCAAAAAACCCTCAATATCCCTTGTATTTGCTATAACCTCCATATGGATACTCTGGTCATCATAACTCTTTGTAATATAATGATGTCCCAAACTGGGGACATTACATTTTCCAATAAAAGAGAAACCGGTAGGGCCTAAGTCTTCTTACTTTCTAGCCGATTTTCTCTTAAGGACTTGGGTGTTTAAGGCCTTGGGTTACCAACACCTCCTCCATCCATTCCATCTCCTTTGGATAAGCACTTTCATTGCTATTTTACTATAATATCTATTGTTGCTATTGTTGACTCCATATACCCTAAAGGCACTAGTTCACTCACCTTGGTGATTGATTTGCTCAAAAAACTCTCAAACAACCTTCCTTGAAACTTTTACTAACTCTAACTAACCTTAAACTAGACTAAATCCCTAACTAAATTGATGTTGTTGCATAATATTGTTACAACCATCTTACAACAACAAATTCATCTTAAAAAAGTGACATTAAAAGCTGATTAGACATTGCCAACTTTTATTTTGTCAAGTTTCTATCATTCAGTCAAATTGGATCTATATTCTCTTGTCTTTTCTACACATTTTTGAAGCATAATTACTGCGGATGTTACCAAACATTCATTTTTGTTATAGATAGTTACTTTTTCTGCAGTCTTAGATCAACTTACTTATTTCTTAAAGGTTCATGATTTTATGAAGAGCTAACATCATATGGTACCTTGAATTTGCATGTTTTTTCTATTGTTGTCTTGCTATGGGAAAGTACACCTCATTTACCTTTTTCTTCATCTCTATAAGACACAAAGAACCTTTGAAATTGAGTGACTTGTGAGGGGGAACTTTCTTACCTTAGCCTTCTCAAACCCTCAAGTCACTGGGGACGTCTCCACTAGGGTACATTAATATAATCCTAAATAGAAAGGGGTTTCCTATTAAGGTGATAGTGATAGGTCACTCCCTATTACAAAATCTTGTTTCCACTTGCCTAGGACTTTGGGCAAGTACATATTGTGAGATAATAGGACCCATAAGATGCATAAACACTCAAGGTACTATTTGATGGATAGAAGGTCTCATCAGGCCATGGACATGTAGCGGTATGACACTACCACCTATATGTCCATCAAACTAGGGTAGTGTCCCTTGGTGGCATAGCCAAGAGAAAGGGGCTCTCATCACGAGCTAGCCTTCTCATTTCCATGAAGTGTTTGTGGATAACGTTGTCACCTCTGGTCATCAAGCCACGAAAATAGCCCTCAACTTTTCCCTTGAAAGAAAAAGATCAAAAGAAATAAAGCTAAGAATAAAAGGCAATGAATGGGCTAGGAAACAATTTCATTCATGACAAGGTGCAAATCGCCCTCTACAAAGGAACCCACATGTAAGGATTTACATTTCCTTGTTATTACATGCACCCCATGCCCAAATACCACACCCATGCCACCTCATACACTTACATGACTTGGATTAGATCCCATCTGGGAAACGCCCCAAACTTAAGGGAGGTTATCCCAATAGGACACCCTGAGACCTTCTCCAAACCTTACTTGTCAAATTGCATAACGTCTTTGAACATGTGTTTGGGTTAAGTGTGGTTTGATGCACATGTTTGGGTAATTTAATTATTGGATGTGATTTACATGCTATGATCCCTGTGACTTATGAACCCCTGGAGGGTGTACTTGTTGTTGTTGTAGGACCTTGCCCGTTGGATAGGTACATGTGAGGGAATGATTAGCTCTGACCTTTCCCAATGGATAGGTACACATGAGGGAATGATTAGCTTGGACCTTTAGGAGGGCTTAAATCCCACAAATGGATGTTGCAACCCAACAAGGGGTAAGAAGAAAATAAAGATTTGCACTGGGAAAAAGAGAGATGTTTCCTTTGGAGGCACCCTGGTAGACCTAGACCCAGGGGGATCTTTCTCTTCCACATGGACGTTGACCCTTGAGGGCCTTTGACATCACCATAATGACCCTGGAAGTCATCCAAAGCTATTGTTTTCATTTTGGAGATAGTTATGAGCTTGGTGGCACGCGTGGGCATCATCTGGGGCCTCTAGAGGCCAAGCACCCTACATTTTAGGCTCAACATTCCACCTTAGGGCCGCAATGTCATCCTAGAAGGGCATGAAATCATCCTTGGAGATGTCTTTATGTAGATAGATTCATTCTTTCTTTTGGGTAGTGAAACTAGCTGGCATTTGAAGTAGCAAAATTGCATGTTTTTTGGCATTTTTTGGTCTTGAATTGAAGGGGGCCAAGAATCGTGTATTGGTGTATAGTATCTTTGAATCATTTCTTGAAGATATTGATATTGATGAGCTTAATATAATTTTTGGGACATTGTGCATCTGGGAATGATAAATGTTTTCTCCTTCTCATAATATAGCTTTCATTGAAGTGAAATATTTGCATTCTCATTTCTTTTCATTGTTTAGAGTCAGTCAAAACATCATTTAGTCCACACCATTTTCCTCTTGAGTAAACAATAACCACTAAAATCAACACTAAACTAAAATTTATCAGAAATTTTTACATTTTCTAGTAGCAAACCTACAATAGCTTAAGGTGTAGGGATTTGGAATAGTTTGAAAGGATAACTTTCCAAAGTTGTCAAACTAACTTAGAATCTTGTGATAGGGAGAGAAAATCCAATTTTCGTATAAACATAGCTGGGAGCCCCCTCTCACACAGGGTTTATGCACGAGGTCACGTTTGGAAGAGATACAGAGATTATCCCTCTGTGGTTTGACTATTCGTAGTAGTCATATCGTGTATTGGGGTTTATTCTTGAGGTGCAACTGTCTTCATTTGGTATCAGTTCTTCATGAATTATGAATCCTTTCGAGGTCCTCTGGAGTTCTACTGGTCCACTTGTCCTCGGTTCTCTCAAAGGATTTCAGACTTGTTATCTTGCTGATACCTTCAGACTAGACTATTGACTATACCCTTCTAGGGGCTGACTATGAGTTGGTGTCCTTAGTATCCATAATATTTAGGGTCTTTGCACAAGGTGACGGTGAAGCGAAGCCTTCGTTGTACCTGGAACAAATGGTGGTCAAACTCACTCAGGCTCCTTGGAGGGTAAATCCATGATTACTGTGTGGAATTTTGCACCAAGGTGTAAGTCCATTAAGAAAGTCTCCATTGTAACTGTTCCACTCGCTCTATCCCATCCCCTTCCTATATTGATCTTACGACATTGGATTTCATCACCAACTAGTGGTTTCATTGTGGGAATTTTTGTTTGATTGTTTTATTCTTAGATTTTTAGCGTGTGTTGTTTATTTTCCCTAGCGGAATCTAGGTTCGATCTTTGTTTAATGGCGTCAAATCCCAAAACTACCAATGGAGAAACCCCTTATCTGGGGGAACCTTTTGTTTTTCCTTCTTACGAAAACATTGGTCCTCCTTACATCTCTACTTTGAGCCTTCCAGGTCTCACAATTGGGTTACTGGTATGGTTGTTTTCCACTCTGGTAATCTTGAATGCAGCAAGTGATTCAGATGTAAGCACACAAACCACACATCAACCTCATGTCGACCTTTCTCCTTCTTCACCCGTCAGGTCTCCTTCCATTTCTCCTTCTTCGCCTAATGAAATATCTAAAGCGAGTTAATTTTGGTAAGAAGAAGACAACTGTCAAGTTTCCTTGCATGTTATGCAATGGTGATCATTACTCTCACATTTGTCCTCGTATGGATGAGGCTTCTTCTCTTTTGGAAAATCTTCAAACTCCAACTGGTTATTGTAAGATTCCTCCCAACCTATTGTTAGTTGATGGAATGGTAATCTGGTCCATCCCCGGTCAGTCTGGTTGATCAGGTGGTCAATATAGTGTCATCCTTGGTTGAACCACTAACCAAAGTAGTTGATCCAATTATGTCATTGGTAAGCCCCACTCTTCATATAAAGAGTGATCCCAAAGTAGTTAATCCATTTTCTCCATTGGTCATCCCCACTCTTCATCTAAAGAGTGAACCCAAATTGGTCGATCTGGTTCCTCCATTGATCGATCCCACTTATCCTTTGAAGAGTGCAACCAAAGTGGTTGATTCATCTCCTCCACTCATCGATCCCACTCCTCATTCAAAGAGTGAGGATGTCACTTAGGTCTACCTCATTAATATTGATTCACCCGGATAAGGGGGAACTCCACCCACCCTAATGGAGCCCCCTTCAAGCAATCAAATGATTTCTATTGATTGGAATCATTTGACAAAACCCTGTCTTCCTTCTTACATGCCTTTCCAAATCACCGTGCAGGTTTGTGATAGGATTATTCCTAACACTGTAATAGACAAGCATGCTTCTATTATTATCTTATCTGCTAATGCTTGGCAAGCTTTTGGTTCCCCAAAACTTGCACCAGTGACTCAGAATTTGTTAACCTTTGACAAAATAGCTAGTCGACCTTTAGGGATACTTCCTCAATTTTTGGTTACTTTGGGAGGAAAAATGTTCTACATTGATGTGATGGTAGTTCACGACCCCTTGGAATTTAAACTTCTCCTCAGGTGAGACTATTTCTATGTTATGATAGCTTTAATGTCCACTCTCTTTCGAGTGATATGTTTCCCTCACAATGGACACATAGTAATGATTGACTAGCTTTCATTCATTGACCCTCATCTGATGGTCAACCATCTACCTTCCTTGAATGGTCCTTACATGCCATCGATGTCTGCCCCACCACAGGTCAATTATGTAACGACCTTCCCCATCCATTCAACCATGCACGAGAAGGAATCCCTCCCTTCTTTTGACCTAGATCAGGTAGTTGACATGGGCATCTCTTCGATAGAGCTATTAGAGCCAGATATCCCTACCCTTATCAAGGTTGTCAACATGTTTTCCTTCCAAAGTGATTTTCTTCCATCTAGCGAAGATCTCTTGGAAGCCATTATTGATGTTTTTCCCTTGACATGTATTCCTTCCAGAGAATTGTCCTCTTGGAAGCCATGATCAAGGGGAGGAACTACGAGCATAGTTTCACTTATCTATGGCAAGCTTGTTAAAAAATGAAACAAAATCTACGAGAATAGTTTTTCTTCTCCATGGAAAGCTCGTTAAAAAATGAAACAAAGGTCTTGAGCATAGTTTTCATCTCGTAGAAAGCTCGTTAAAAAATGAAACAAAAAATCTGGAGATTCAACCTGGAGCCCTGAGCATAGTTCTTTTCATGTGTCAAGCTCATTAAAAAATGAAACAGTCACCTCTTCTAACAAGTCGAGTATCTCATTAAGTATTTTCTTTGAACCTTCATTTCATCCACCCTTATCCTTTTTCTACATCTAGTATAGAAATTGGTGACAACCTCAAAGGTGGTGAATGAATTGAAGCTTGGGGGGGCATGTCTCCAGCCTTTGATTATCATTTTGGAGTTAAGCCACTACATTTTCGAGCCGAGGGAAGATTACCAACCATCCATGGGTATCTCAACCTTTGGAAATTATGTTGGGAATTTACAAGCATAGTTTAATTTTGTTTCAAGCTTGTGTAAAAATGAAACCAATACTGAACTTAGTCTTTGCTCTTTCTCATGCTCGTAAATACATGAGAATAAGTTAACGATCTTAGTCTTTGTTATTTATCATTCTCGTAAATAAATGAGGATGTAATCAAGTAGACTTTTATCACTTTTTTGGACTCATAAAGGTTATATGAAAAAGGAACCCCTTGGAGTCTCCTTTAATCTCTTTTCGGACTCTCTAAACATGAAAAGATTTTCAAGTGATCTTGATTCTTTTCACACTCATTAAAATGTTTGAAATGGAATCTTTTGAGTGGTAGTTTATCTCTTTTTCGACCTCGCAAGACTAAAATTATGAAAAAGGACAACCCTCGAGTCATCTTTAAGTACTTTTCAGAATCTCTATACATGAAAAACCACTACGTTTTCCTTCTATGGACTCATTAAAATCACACATTGAAGGGCCCATATGGGACCGAAACCTTACTTCTTCTAGTTTGTTAAACAAAAGAAGAGAAACTTACTGAAGGTGAGTTATATCGAGCATGTGTTATCCTCCTAGAGCTCGTTAAATCAAAAAGAGGTACTCATCTATCTGGGTGGGGGGAAAAATTGAAGGAAGTGGGTCAAGTTTTTGAGAATCCTTTATGGTAGATTTTATTGCCCTTGAACATGACACTTGTTTATGTTTGGTCTTACAGTTGCGTAATCCACTTGTATATGAGTCATACCAATTCCATGTGTTGTCATACTTTTTCATCTAGTCAAAGAGTGCTCTGATTGTTGTCACATTACATTTTTGGTACTCGTTGAGTCAATGCTTCCAAGTCTGTTGTCTTGCCTCATTATGTTCAAGGGAAGTTTCACTTCAAACCATCCATATACACTATTGCCAATTTCCATTTCCTGTGTTAGTCCATACTCATTTGATTCACCATCTTACATCACTTTCCTATGTCAGTTTCATGTCGATGATGGGGGATACATCAAGGCCCTCCTTCGATGAGTCTTTTCATGTCGACTTCAACACATCATCCAGGAATTAGACTTAGAAACCAGTTAGTACCTTGGGACATGCATGCTCAATGACATGCCTCCTCTCTTCTGACAATGGGTTTACATCAATGACCTCTGATTGGATGATTCCACAGATTTTTGACCTCATCTCATTTATTCACATTCGTTGGAATGCACTAGGGTACCTTGGGAGTCATTGACATCATTGGTGATTTCCCTCGCACTTATTAACAGTTTACCTCAATGATCGATAATCAAGTGGTTTATACCATGTTTGACATCAAAACATATATTCACATGGCTAGATTTGTACAACATTGATATTGGGATGGAGACCCTAGGGTGATCTTTCACTCTGTTAACTGTTGTAACCAGGACGCAAATAAGTTCATTTTAGCATGATGATATAGCCTATCACATAGATCCACATTGTATTGGTATGTGGTTATGTTTTATCATATCATAGCTCCAATGTGTATTTTTCATGGCTACGATTAGTTCATGTCATGGAGGTATGGATCCACATTGTATATTTGGTGGCCATATCTTTAGTCAATATTTTTTTTATGGATCCGCAGTGTATTGGTCGACAGTTGTGCTTTGAATCATCTCGTATTCTGAGCATAGGTATGCTTTCCTCATAAACATAACATATATTAATATTGTTTGATGGTTGTTTGCAGCTTCTTCCAGGTTCTCTAACTCCAAACCCTTTCATTAAATACTTGTAAAGTGTTTTGGCCATCATTCTCTCTTCTGACCTCGCACTTTAGGGGGCATTCTGTTACACATGAAATTCGTACACCTAGGTACCTTTCCCTAAGTGTTGTAAGTGTCTCATACACCTTGATGCCATGGAATAACCTATGTTACAATCCCTAGTCAATGTGGAGGAGGGATATATTACATAAAGGCCAAAATACCAAGTGCACGTGAATTATTATTAGTGTTCATGAAATAAAAATTAATTTAGTGTGAGGATCAAGTGCACATGAATTATTATTAATATTCATGAAAAATAAAGTAATTAAGGGTGAGAATCCACCTCACATTTGGTTTTCTATTTTTTAGGGAAGGTGGAGGATCTCATGGATGGTTGAAATATTTCCTCCCTAAAATCCTTGAGAGATATTTCCTCCCTAAAATCCTTAAGAAATATTTTCTCCCTAAATATCTTGGAGATCCCTTTTTTAGTGGATCTGATGAGAGATCATCTCAATGTTGGTTAAGCCTCCAAATCCTATATAATGAGGGTTTTCCATGGATGAGGGCGGAATGGAGAATTTTAGAGATACCAAAATTATGATCTCATAAGGAAGGAAGCAAATTGGAGGCATCAAACTTATGGTCTTAGGAGATTTGTGCAAGGGCTGGACGAGGAGGACTTGGAGAGGTTGTTGTGACTTCATATATAGTTTGTAAGTATCTCTTTTGAGTTCTCATTAATACACGTGCTTGGCATGTTTCCTTCAAGTTGTTGTACATTTGCATGGACTTGTCTCTTTGGATGAATCTAGTTTTAAACCAATCATGGTAGAATAGGAAGTATGCTTTGTCTTCATGGTTTATTGGATTCCAGGACTTGTTGAAAGGCTTGGGGATCAAGGGTCAACTTAGACTGAGAAAGGAAAACTAGTGAGCTTATTTTGTTAGATAAGACACATGATAATTAATGAATGTGCCTTCCTTTGCATTAAAACTTTGCACAACATAAGAGGTTTTTTTCATGAGGGACTATGTTGTAGAGAAAGGGAATTCATTTTTTGGTGTTGTGAAGGATGGGAGGGAAGATTTATTTTATAAGCACTGTGGGATGGGATATGTGTGTGAACTAGAAACAATAGCTAGATCTTTTCTCTTGTGGTCTCACAACCTTGTCTTGGTGGTGGAATCTACAATAAATTCCTATGGCTAGGTAGAAAATCCCTTGTTTGTAGCTAATTGGAGGTTAAATTTCCAAAAATAATTATTTAATCTTAATACATGTTGCTTTTTATGTTATGTAATCCACTAGTGGTAAAATGAATGCAATTGGAATTTAGATGCATGTGAAATTTTTGCATGTGACATGGGTTGGGCCAAAAAATAATGATTTTTCTTATTATCAATGTTTTTTGGGCTAAGAAGTCATACACAAGGCCCTAAACTATAAGACATGCTTTGTAGAAAGGACGTTCTTTTCCAAGGGTGGAATACAATCCAAATTTGAAGGAGTAGGTGTAAAAATGATGGCCCTTATGTCCCAATCCCTAGTTTAAGGCTATAAACCATGGATTGTTCCCTTAATCCATATATTTATGGCCTAATTGTGGATCTACATGGCCTATTTTTGGAGTTACAAGGATTGATTGTATATTTAGGGCCTAATGGGTATCCATATGTACTAATTAAGAATATTTTTGGCCTAATTATATTGGATCTACAACACATGATTAGTTATATATAAATCATAATTAGGGAAATAAACGGCCTTGTTTGTTTTTCTCCTAGTTTTCTTTGGGATTCTTTCTTCTTCTACTTCATCCTCCTCTTATTATTGGTGTGCCTTATGAGGGTCCTTTTCTTCCTTGTAGGCTTGATCTCCAACTCTCTTGATAACTTAAGAAATATCCCTTTTGGTTGGCCATAAGAAAATGTAACGATGGTGAGAAAATAATGAGGAATGTATGAGTGGAAGAAAGTTTTCTTGAACTCTCTAATGGAATTCTAGAAGCTTAAGTTTACTCTTTTTGTGTTTTTTTTAAATGCATCCCCATGGCCTTCTTTTACAGATGAAGAATATAATCTCAACCTTGAAGTAGTTTCCATGTGAAATCCCTTCATGTATTAATGATATTTCATAAACTTAGTGTGCATTATGGAAGACTAAGTCATTAGAATTTATGAAGACCGAGGTCTAAAAAAGTCCACACATAGCCACTACATTTCCTAAATAATAATGGATGCATTTATGAGTTGTGAGCTAACCAACTTTTGAATTAAATAGGGCCATGCATTTTTAGAGAATTTGACCTTGCAACACACATAGAAAATATAAGATAAATTCGATCATCCATAAAATGTTCAACTAATGGTTTTGAATAGATTTCATACACCTCCTCATCCTCACTGTCATAGTGCACCTCAATAATGTGCCTCTTACATTTACCCCTGCATCTATGATCTGGTTCCCAAGGCACTTTGAAGCTGTAGAAAAGTTGTTTGCTCCTAATGGGTGTAGGAATGCTCTGTTCTTCCTTCCATCTGCTAGTTGGTAGTGATTCCCTCTCTTCCATTTGTCTACATAGTGTTCCAGTATGTTGTATGTCGACTATCAACTCACATAAGGCTAACACCAATTCCTGCCTATCCATTTCTCCCTATGGAAGACCCCTCAAACTGACAGGATTCTAAGCTCTATATGCATGTTCTAATCCCCACTGGATGGGAGGATCAACTCTATAATACCACTAGAATTTTCCCAAGCCAAGATGTCAGGAACATTTCCTTTTCATTGATTTTTAAATGTTTTTTGGTTGTGGCATTTCGTCAAACACTTTTCAGTCTTAAGTATCATGAGTTGCATTGGGGTTTAATATGTTGGTTTTTGTGTGTGTTTGAATCAATAATCAAAGAATATATAGCAATGGAACATGCCTCAACAAGATACAAGATCAACAACACAAGAAATAACCAAAAATACCTTAGATATGATTTTATTCATAGTAGTAGAAGATATTGACACAATAGATCTACAGATCTGAACAATAGAGCATGAGAGCTCATAAAACAATGGAAATAAACCAAGAAGAGATGACACAAGCCTCTAAAGGACACATGTATTTCTAAGATGAATGACAATTGAGATCTATGCCCACTGCTAGATCAAACCCTTAATCTGGCATAGTTGTGCCTTGCTGGAAAGTTGAATACACCCAACAATTTGGCCTTGCTTCTAGATGCCTCCAAACACTCTGAAAATGGTTGGAAGTATAGATCGGTCCAAGGCCAAACCCCTGATGAAGTCACGGGATAAATGATGAAGTTATGGCCAACCAAATGAACAAACCCCTATTTGACTTTCGCCCTCCTAGATGACTGGAACCCAAATAATTTGGCTTCTAGCCTAAAGACCTCCAAAGGATCTCAAAATACATGGAACTATAGATAAGGGCAAGATGAAATCCTGGCCAAAACCTCAACTCAAATGGTGAATATCTAGGTCACCAAACAACAAAATGCTCAATCATGCAATGCACCCTATTTCTCTACAATTTGTGCCCAGCTCCAATAAATCAGATAGCATGTAAACCTCCTCTGAAATATGCTAGAAATGATGGTATAGGCCATATAGAGAAAACCCAGGAGTTATTTTACCCAAACTCCTTCTCCTCTCTCCAAATCAAGCTATTCTCCTCAAGGTGGTGTGCCCTCCTACTGGAAATCCCGAAGTGTTGTGCCCTAGCTCTCTCTAAACCTGTGACTGATGTAGAAACCACTTGTAACTAAGTAGATATGATTTAGCATGGTGAGGGATGAATCGTTCACCTCTATGACCAATCTTGGATCAAGATAGGTGGGCTCTTTCACCACCAAGTTGATCTCTAGGGTTTGTTAAGTCAAAACCCTCAAAACCACCAAGTGCATGGGCTCACTAGCAAAAAGCCAAATATCAAATGATAATCAACATAATGAGAGAATAGAGGCCCCTATCTCTCTTTTATCCTCCCTGTTCACCTTGTCTCTCCAAGTGAATTTTACTTTATTTAATTATTTAAATCACTTTAATTAATTAATTAACCATTTTACCTCTAAAAAGTAGTTTATCCCTCCTTGTGGCTTCCCTGGCCACTGAAAGTCACTTCTCATCATCCTATCTTGTGGTGTTATTCCTCTTGATTCCAGTGAGCTATAACACTAAGAGGTTCCTCCAAGTATTATTTCCAATATGACCTCCTTAGTGAATTTAATTAACATATAACCCAAAATAACTCAAAATTATGGAATTGTCAGAATGCAACAGAACCAAAGCCAAGTTGTGTAGAATGGATCATGGTGATGAAATAAGATGAGTGACACAAGACGGACCCAAAAAAACCCTCAATATCCCCTGTACCCACTATAACCTCCATATGGCTACTATGGTCATCATAACACTCAATAATATAATGATGTCCCAAACTGGGGACATTACATTTTTCAATAAAAGAGAAACCACTAGGGCCTAAGTCTTTTTACTTTCAAGACGATTTTCTCTTAATGACTTGGGTGTTTGAGGCCTTGGGTTACCAACACCTCCTCCATCCATTCCATCTCCTTTGGATAAGCACTATAATTTCTATTTTACTCTAAGATCTATTTTTTCTATTATTGACTCCATATACCCTAAAGGCACTAGTTCATTCACCTTGGTGATTGATTTTCTCAAAAAACTCTCAAACAACCTTCCTTGAAACTTTTACTAACTATTACTAACCTTAAACTATACTAACTCCCTAACTAAATTGATGTTGTTGCATAAGATTGTTACAACCATCTTACAATATAAAATTAATCTTAAAAAGTGACATTAAAGGATGATTAGACATTGCTAGCTTTTCTTTTGACAAGATTTTATCATTCTGTCAAAGTGGATCTATATTCTCTTGTCTTTTCTAAGAAATTTTAAAGCATAGTTACTGCGGAATTTACCAAACATTCATTGTTGTTATAGATAATTACTTTTTCTGCAGTCTTACATAAGCTTACTTATTTCTTAAAGGTTCATGATTTTATGAAGCACTAACCTCATATGGTACCTTGAATTTGCATGATTTTTCTATTGTTGTCTTTCTATGGGAAAGTACACCTCATTTATGTTTTTCTTTATCTCTATAAGACACAAAGAACCTTTGAAATTGAGTGACTTGTGAGAGGGGGGAACTTTCTTTCCTTATCCTTATCAAACCCTCAAGTCACTGGGGATGTCTCCCCTGGGGTACATTAATATACTTTTAAATAGAAAGGGGTTTCCTATTAAGGTGAAAGTGATAGGTCACTCCTTGTTATGCAAATCTTGTTTCCACTTGCCTAGGGCTTTGGGAAAGTACATATTGTGTGAGAACATGACCCATAATATGCATAAACACCCAAGGTACTAGTTGATGGATTGAATGTCTCATTTGGCCATGGACATGTAGTGATATGACACTACCACCTATCTGGCCATCAAACCAAGGTAGTGGCTCTTGGTCTCATAGCCAAGTGAAAGGGGGTCTCATAACGAGCCAACCTTCTCATTTCCATGAAGTGTTTGTGGATAACATTGTCACCTATGGTCATCAAACCAGGACAATGGCCCTCAACTTTTCCCCTGAAAGAAAAAGATCAAAAGAAATAAAGATAAGAATAAAAGGCAATGAATGGGCTAGGAAACAATTGCATTCATGACAAGGTGCAACTCGCCCTCTACAAAGTAACCCATAGGTAAGGATTTACATTTCCTTGTTATTACATGCACCCCATGCCCAAATACCTACCCCATGCCACCTCATACACTTACATGACTTGGATTAGATCCCATCTAGGAAACACCCCAAACTTAAGGGAGGTTAGCCCAATAGGACACCCTGCGACCTTCTCCAAACCTTACTTGTCAAATTTCATAACATCTTTGAACATGTGTCTAGGTTAAGGGTGGTTTGATGCACATGTTTGGGTAATTTAATTATTGGATGTGATTTACATGCTATGATCCTTGTGACTTATGAACCCCTGGAGGGCGTACTTGTTGTTGCAGGACCTTTCTCGTTGGATAGGTACATGTGAGGGAATGATTAGCTCGGACCTTGCCCAATGGACAGGTACACATGAGGGAATGATTATGTTGGACCTTCATGAGGGCTTAAATCCCACAAATGGATGTTGCAACCCAACCAGGGGTAAGAAGAGACTAAAGATTTGCATTGGGAAAAAGAGGGACGTTTCCTTTGGAGGTACCCTGAAAGACCTAGACCCAGGGGGATCTTTCTCTTCCACATGGACGTTGGCCCTTGAGGGCCCTAGATGTCACCAACATGACCCTGGACATCATCCAAAGCTAGGGTTTTATTTTTGTAGGTAGTTGTGAGCCTGGTGGTACGCGTGGGCATCATCTGGGGCCTCTAGAGGCCAAGCGCCCTACATTTTAGTCTCAACATTCCACCTTAGGGCCTCAGCGTGACCATATAAGGGCATGACATCACCCTTGGAGATGTCTTTAGGTGCCAATTAATTTTAATTATGTCAAAATTGGATTTTATTGTAAATTGGCCAGTTCAGCTTTAATTTTGACATAAAATTAATTAAGGGTCAAAGTTTTGTATAAATAAACATAAACAACATTCATTTTTACATCAAAACTCATCACACACAAGTATTGGTCTGAAAATTTCTCCCTCTTTAACGGTTATTGGATGAAATAACTAGTGTACACCTCTTGGGAGAGCTTTATGGTGGTGTATTTTGTCATTTTTTATGGTGGAATGGTCTTCAACTAGGGTTTGACTTGATTATTCTTGGTGAAGTAAGTGGAAAATATGTATTTTTATTCATGCTATGAATGTTTGTGGTGAAATTTACTTGTTTCATGTCTAAGATTATGAAATTTCTTGTTTAAACCCTAGGAGAGAAACAACAAATGGTTCTTTCTCTCTATAACGATTCTACTAGCTTGATCTTGCCAATTGTACATTTTCTTAAGAGTGATTATTAGAGCCCTAAATTTCTAGCTCACTAGTAATCTCATTCTTGTCACCAACTAAATTGTCTTTCAAAAAAGCTAAGGAAGGAAGGTATGCTAGGGCCTAGAAGTGCCTACTCTCTAGCAAAACCTCCCTTAAAAGGAGCAAATGCTTGAGGCCTTGAAGTAACAACACCTCTTGCATTTACTTCTTCCCTTAGCTAAGAATTATCACTATTATATTTCCCAAGTGATATTGTTATTGTTATTGACTCCATAAGCCCTGAAACGCAATGATGTTTACACTCTTGTGAATGAATGAGACCAAACAAACCTTTAACACATCTTGAAAATTTCAGTAACACTAACAACCATATTACCGCTTCTATAACTATTGTTACAACCCTATTTATCAGCCTTAATCAGCATACTAACACCTAAAACTAACCCAAAATTTTGGATTTTCCTAGGTGCTATCATCCTAAGGTTTTAGTCCTCCCTTTTCTATTGTTCTAGGTGCAAATTTCTGAAGTTGTTTGAGGTTGTTGGTATTGTTGTAACTATTGTTACAACCATCATTGCAGACCCTTAACAATCCTCAAACTATCTATAAAACCACTAAAAATTTGCATTAAGAAAACTATAATCATTGGATGATGAAGTAGTTGTCTTATTGCTTTATTACAATACTTTTCTGAAGTGGTTTCTATTGCTGTCAACATCATCAATTAATGTTGTCATAAGTGTTTTGGAAAACCATTTAAGTCATTTATTGACTTCATTTTAATATTGAAATTGTGAGTGACAAAATATTATCAAATTTCAAAGTCTTTATATCATTCTTTTCATTATAACTTGCAATTTTTGGATAAGCATTATCAAAAAATCTTATCAAAGTCTTTATATAAAAAAATCTAAGGAAGGAAGGTATGCTAGGGCATAGAAGTTCCTACTCTCTAGCAAAACATCCCTTAAAAGGGGCAAATGCTTGAGGCCTTGAAGTGAAAACACCTCTTGCATTTACTTCTTCTCTTAGCTAAGCATTATCACCATTATATTTCCCAAGTGTTATTGTTATTGTTATTGACTCCATAAGCCCTAAACAACATTGATTTTTACACTCTTGTGGATGAATGAGACCAAACAAACTTTAAACACATCTTCTTGAAAATTTCACTAACACTAACAACCATATTATTGTTGCTACAAATGTTGTTATAACCATATTTAGCAGCCATAATTAGCATACTAACTCCTAAAACTAACCCAACACATCTTCTTGAAAATTTCACTAACACTAACAACCATATTATTGTTGCTACAAATGTTGTTATAACCATATTTAGCAGCCATAATTAGCATACTAACTCCTAAAACTAACCCAGAAATTTGCATTTTCCTAGGTGTTATCATCCTAAGGTTTTAGTCCCATTATCCCCAACTTTTAGGGATAACTAGGATATTATGTCTCGGGGCCCACAGGTCCTATACATGGAATACTGAGAGCCATATCGATGTGAGCGTGGCCCTGGAGAGCTCATATTTTCTACCTTTTAGTGCTTCCACTTTGTCAGCAACAACACCAACATCCATCACCTTCGGCTTGGTCCTGTATCAAATATGGTTCTTGCTCCATGAGGTACTAAGTCTGGATATCATGGTATGTGTCACTCTAATCCTCAAAACCTTTGAATATGTGCATTTGATTACTTTTGTTTCTAACAGGTGCTTGGATATTATACTTGTCCACTTGACCATGTCTAGGGGAATGACAGGATGTCCTAGCAAGCTTGTGCCCATAGGTTTTTAGTTTCCACTGGGGTGATTTTTGAAAATTCATCATTCGTTCCCTTCATACATACTACTTTCCATATTATTTCCTGCTCATCCATCCCATTACATTGTTCTGGACATAGGGATGGCCAATTATTTAGGGGTTTTACCTTACCTTGTGGGAAGAATTGGCTAAAGGGCCTGGAGGGTGAAAAAAACAGATGAGAGATGAAATCCTAAAAATAAAACATCGAGATGCTTTTCCCAGGGATCCCTGAGAGGGAAATAAAAATATTCTTAGCAAGAAATAGAGGGACCAGGAAAATAATAAAAAAAGACCTAGTTGAGGGATAAAGGGTATCATCATGAGCTGACCTATTAGGTCCATGGGCATCTAGCAGTATGACACTAGAAACATCTGTTCACCACCCCAGAGTAGTGGTTGTTGGTGGTATAGCCACAATAAAAGGGGTCTCATCACGATCCAACCTTCTCAATTCCGTGAAATGCTTGTGGCTAACATTGCCACCACTGGTCACCAAGTCGGGGCAATGTCCCCTGACTAGCTTCTTGAAAGAAAAAAGAAATAAAAAGATAAAAAACAATAAGACAAAACTTGGTTAGAGGATAGGGGGTCTCATCACAAGCTAGTCTATTAGGTCCATGGGCATCTAGCAGTATGACACTACCAACATCTAGTCACCACACGTGGGTAGTGGCTCTTGGTGGCATAGCCAAGAGAAAGTTGGTATCATCACGAGATAGCCTTCTCATTTCGGTGAAATGCTTATGGATAACATTTACACCACTGGTCACCAAGCTAGGGAAGTGTCCTCTGAATAGCTTCTTAAAAGAAAAATAATAAAGATAAAAGGCATGGGTGGGCTTGGAAACATTTGCATCCATGACAGGTGCAACTCACCCTCTACAGAGGCACCCACTGGTAAGCCACCCCTGCTATCACTGCACCCTTTTCCCAGGCATCCCCATCCACCTCACCCACTCACATGACTTGGTTTTTATCTCTTCCAGAAACATCCCTTTTCCAATGGACACTAGCCCATTAGGAAACCCTGTCACTTCCTACAAACTTGTATTGCATATTTGTATAATGCCTTTGAGAACCTGACTGGGGTAAAGGGGGTTTTATGCACATGTTTAATAATATTGATGATTAGATGTGATTGAAAATTCTATGATCCCTGTGACTTATGAGCCCATGGAGGGCGTATCTGTTGATGTGTAGGATCATGCCCGATGGACAAGTACCACATTGGATAAGTACACATGGGGAGATGATTAGTTCGAACCTCCATGGGGCTGAAGAGGCCACCTGATGGATGTTGAGACCCCAATAGGTGATAGAGATAGGGAAAAGAGTTTGTACCAAGGAAGAGAAGCAGAATCCACCAGAGGCAAATGAGCATACCTATACCTAGGGAGGTTATTCCCTCTTCATTGGAACGTTGGCCTTGGAAGGACCAGGACGTCACCCAGGAGGTTCATGATGTTATCTAACTTCATGGACATTTTGGTAGACAGATAGGGCAGTTTGGCATGTGTGGTAGGTTGGAGAAGCCCAAGGAGGGCTAACATTTTTCTCCAGGAGGTTAAATTTTCCCTAGAAAGGGATAATGTCACCCTAAAAGGGGCATGACATCCTGCTTTTGCTTGATTAGGTTTTAATTTATGACATTTTAATGTAAAACAATATTATTGTCTATTTTGGCCTTGTCGACCTTTTAATGACCTAAATGTAATTGAGATCATTGGTATGGTATATATTGAGGGTTTTCACTCTCATTTTTTGGGAATCATATTTCACTCACTCATTAGTGACGTTTGAAATTTGTGCTGTATCTTATGGATTTGGCTGAAATTGTGAGGCACACTTGTTGAAGGAAGACATTTTTGGACTATTTTGGAATTTCTTCTTGGTGGAAGGTTTACAACTAAGGTTTTTATACTTGAATGAATGTTTTATGTAAGTGAATTTGTACAACACTTCTTGATTGAATGTTTATAGTTTTATTTACTTGCATTTGTTATTATAATTTGTTGCATTAAAACCCTAGGTGACAAGCACATGATAAAGGTCCTTGTCTCGTGTCCCTATCAAGTTAAGAGTTATTTTGATTTGTTGAAGTAAGATAGAGCCTTTCCATAGAAACACTCTAAATCTACTCTTCTAGCTAGCCATTTTTCCTTATCATTGATATAAGAAGGAGGAAAACACATCAAGGCCTAGGGTTTCTAGACCTTGATGAGTCGTTTTCCCCTAGGGTTTGTTAGATGAATCCTTTCCATAGAAACACTTCACCTCCTAACTCTCTTGTATTTAGCCCTATAAATTCATACTTGAGCTAACTTATTTCAACCTTCCAACAAGCTAAAGAAGGAGGAGAAAGCATTAAGGCCTAGGGTTTCTGCACCTTAGTGAGCCTTTCTCCCCTAGGGTTTCATTGTTGAGGCCTTGCTATAGCAATACATCTAACCCTCTTGTATTTAGTCTTTCATTATCATTTAGTCCTTCAACCTTTGCAACCTCTTTTGAATCCATATTCCCTAGTAGCGCACTGGTCTAAGACCTCTTACATTGAGTAACTTGATCACAAACAAACTTATAAACTTTGAGCAAACTCTAACTCTTACTAACCCTAGCCTAGACTAATCCTACTAACCCTATTGCTGTTGTCACCTTCTTATACTATAAACACCTTTGTGTAGCATTCATTTTACCTCAAAGCAATTGAATGATTGGTTAAGGCATTGTTTCCAAAGTGTTGATATTGTAACATTGAATGCCAAAGTTTCTTTATCATTTATTGAGAAGTGATATTGTAATAATTGCTATCATACAAATATTGATTTGCTTCATCAATACTATTGCTCAATTGCTTGTTATCAGAAATTCATTAATTATATGAAGTAATAACCAACAAGTAATCTTGCACATGTATATTTCTTTTGTTTCTTTGCCTCAGGAAGGTACATTTCTTGGTTACTACTTCCGGTTATCTTTATCTTTATTGGCTATTTAGCCAGGACTTCCTGATCAGGTGGTGACTTGTGAGGGGGAATATTATCACTTATCCCTTTTTGAGCCTTTTTGCCTTCCCAAAGCCCTAGGTCACTGGGGACGTCTCTTTTGGGTCTCACCTCCCTAAATAGAAAGAACCTTCCCATTGAGGTGACAATGGTGGGATTGGTTTAGTTACACTAGTTTGACATCCTTTTATCCATCTATCATATTAACTACAAACTATGCGATAACATTTTGGTGACGTTTCCGGGGAACACTAAGTCAATTCTCCTCAAGATGACACTTTTTGGTAAGCCTTTCCTCTAGAGTCTTTATCTTACAAGATTACCTGGCGACTCCACTTAGGGTGTTTTCCGTTATCCTTTGATAATTTCAAGAAAATTATATGGAAAATCCACTAACCTTTTCTCAAGTGCCACCTTACTCTCAACTCTATGATATTTCCAAGTTATGGGATCATCACATCCTAGGAACAACTATATCCAACTATTGATTTCAAAATCCTTCAAGGATACCCAACCTGTTTTGATACAAAATGGTCAAACAACCTTCCAAGATTTTCGGGCCTCTTAAATCCTCACATCATAAATTTTTCGGAGTATATAAGAGAGGTAGAATTGTGAGGGGAGGATGATCTAATAAAACTATCCATACTTTCTTTACCATCATTCTTGCAAGATTGGTTTAAGGGTTGTTGTGAAGATAGGGGTATATCATCTTTCATACACCTCATCAGTAGGTTTATGGACTTTACCAAGCCACATTGCCAAACGTATGAACATGCCCTTCAACATCTCACAATAGCCTTGGAACACAAAGGATTTACCACTGAGATTGTAGAAAATCTCAAGAATGTGTATCATGTTCAACACCAAGAACCCTTTGATATGAAAGAAGAGATTTATGAGGAACATTGTGAACCCCTTGAAGAAAAGGAAGATTCCTCCCATGATTCAATAGAATGAAGTGGAGATATAACTAGAGAAGTGAATTATGAGGATGAAGCACCAGTAACCGCTCCTCAGTTTGATGAAGCTCTCCAAGATCCTATCCCTCCTGAACAAGATGAAGAGAATGAGGAAAGTCACTTTCCTTTCTAGTTTTTTGATGATACCTTGTTCTATGATTCAGAGAGAGAAGAAGAGGTGGAACCCTTGGACAAGATAGATCCTCTATATCTCATGACTAAATATGTCGAGGAATATCTTCCACTTGATGAAGTTATCCAAATACTTTAAGTTCTTGCACATGAATGGATAAGCAAGGTGAGTTATTTCTCCTTCCAAAATTTTGATGATTCTTTATATTATGACGTGGAGAGTAAATAAGTGTTGGATGTTTTAACCCCTTCATGTTATGATGAAAATGAGGACTTTGTTGATAATATTGATGAATTCATACATTTCAGGAAGCGTAAATGGGATGTGATTGGATATGATGGGGATCCCATTTATGACATTAAGGATCATTTCCAAAAGTTTCCCTTACAACTATCACATGACATTGCTAAATTTGATATTTGGCGACAAGGACATGACATAATTACCAATTTTATTCAGATGCCAAGGATGACTTGATGTTATGCTCTCCTAACAATTTTCGTTCATACCTTGAATAATTTGATGACTATCCCTCTAAGTACTCAGATCTATTATATGAAGAAATTTATCAACCATCTTCCTTCTTAGATCTTAATAAAAGTGAGGAGGTTACTTCTGTGAAGCAGGATGTTTGTGATAAGGTTTTCCACCTCCCTTTGATTACTTTACCACACTATATCACTAAAGGTATGGTTTTCAAACATGTCCCTTATCCCAAGTCTCCTGTAAGACAAAACCTCATTATGGATTTTAAGGGAAAGTTGAGTACCTCAAGAAGAATCTTTTTGTCACAAGTTTCCATCGTCCCCTTAAGGAATTGTTAGTCATCCTTTGAGATCTTTCTAATCCATTCTTAGATCTCAAGTTGTGAAGACATCCAAGGTAGCCAACATTCAGATTCCTCTAGTCAGTATTTTGAACCTTTGACTTTTCACAATCCATTTCTGAGATGGATTGAGCACTCTCCTTGGAGTATGTCTTGACATCACATTTTCCCTCCCACCCACCTCCATGAGCTAGACCTTACAATTTCAATTGATATGATACATTTTCTAACTCATGTTATTGTTGTTATTAACTTATCACTATTTTGGCTTATGATGAAGCACAAAGGTAGGTATTGTGGGACTTTGTTGGATGGGTTTCACTGATCATTTGACCACATCCAACATCCATCCAATAGGTAAGTATAGGTAAGTATAGGTAAGTAGGTAGGCATTTTTCATTCATTGTATATACCATTGCATTGCATGCTAGAGTACTTTGATTTCTCACTTGTACATATGATTTTTTTTTATTTCAGTCTTATATGTGTGTGTGTGTGTGTGTGTGTGTGTGTGTGTGTGTGAATTGTGGTGATATGACCACCCCAAATGATTGCTGACGATTTCTATTGAGATCAAGCAGGTTATAGGTTATGCCAGAGATGTTGAGGTTCTCATGTGCTCTACAGTGAGCACATGTCCCCGAGTTGGAGCCAGATGTTATCCCCCATTTTTAGGGATAACTAGGAGATTATGTATCGAGGCCCACAAGTCCTATACATGGAGTACCGAGATCCATATCGAATTGAGTGTGGCCTTGGAGGGCCCATATTTTCTCCCTTTCATTGCTTCCACTTTTTCAGCAACAACACCAACATCCATCACCTTCGACTTGGTCCTGTATCAGAGATGGTTCTTCCTCCATGAGGTAATGAGTCTGGATATCATGGTATGTGTCACTCTGATCCTCAAAACCTTTGAATATGTGAATTTGATTCCTTTTGTTTCTAACGAGTTCTTGGATCTTATACTTGTCCACTTGACCATGTCTAGGGGGGATGACAGGATGCCCTAGCAAGCTTGTGCCCATAGGTTTTGAGTTGCCTCTGGGGGGATTTATGAAAATTCATCGTCCATTCCTATTATACATACCACTTTCCATCTTATTTCTCGCTCATCCATCCCATTACACTAGTCTGGGCATAGGGTTGGCCAATTATTTAGGGGTTGTACCTTACCTTGTGGGAAGAATTGGCTAAAGGGCATGGAGGGTAAAAACAATTGATGAGAGATAAAAGCCTAAAAATAAAACCTTGAGATTCTTTGCCCAGGGATCCCTGAGAAGGAAATAAAAATCTTATCATTAAGAAACAAAGGGACCTGAAAAATAATAAAACAAGACCTGGTTGAGGGATAGGGGGTCTCATCACAAGCCGACCTATTAGGTCCATGGGCATCTAGCGGTATGACACTACCAACATTTGGTCACTATGCTAGGGTAGTGTCTCTTTGTGTAATAGCCAAGAGAAAGGGGGTCTCATCATGAGACAACCTTCTCATTTCCATGAAATGCTTGTGGCTAACATTTCCACCACTGGTCACCAAGCTAGGGCAGTGTCCCCTAACTAGATTATTGAAAGAAAAAAGAAATAAAAAGATAAAAAACAATAAGACAAGACCTGGTTAGAGGATAGGGGGTCTCATCAAGAGACAGGTTATTATGTCCATGGGCATCTAGAAATATGACACTACCAACATCTAGTCACCACACCAGGTTAGTGTCTCTTGGTGGCATAACCAAGAGAAAGGGGGTCTCATCACGAGCCAACCTTATTATTTCCATGAAATTCCTGTGGCTAACATTGCCACGACTGGTCACCAAGATAGGTCAGTGTCCCCTGACTAGCTTCTTGAAAGAAAAAGAATAAATATAAAAGGCATGAATGGGCTTGGAAACATTTGCATCCATGATAGGTGTAGCTCACCCTCTACAGAGGCACCCACCAGTAATACATATCTACTATCACTGCACCCTTTGCCAAGGCATCCCCATCCACCTCACCCACTCATATGACTTGGATTTTATCTCTTCCAGAAACATCCCTTTTCCAATGGACACTATCCCAATAGGACACCTTGTCACTTCCTCCAAACTTGCATTGCAGATTTGTATAATGTCTTTGAGAACCTAACAGGGGTAAAGGGGGTTTTATGCACATTTTTAATAGTATTGATGATTATATGTGATTAACATTGCTATGATCCTTATGACTTATGAGCCCATGGAGGGCATATATATTGATGTGTAGGATCATGCCTGACAAACAAGTACCACATTGGACAGGTACACATGGGTATATGATTGGTTTGGACCTCCATGGAGCTGAAGAGCCCACCAGATGGATGTTGAGACACCAGTAGGGGGTAGAGATAGGGAAGAGAATTTGTACTAGGGAAGAAAAGAAGAATCCACCGGAGGTAGCTGAGCAAACTTGTACCTAGGGGGGTTGTGCCCTCTTCATTGGAAAATTGGCCTTGGAAGGCCCAGGATGTCACCAAGGAGGTTCATGACATTATCCAACTTCATGGATGTTTTGGCAGACAAAAAAGGTAGTTTGGCACGTGTGGAAGGTTAGATAAGCCCAAGGAGGGCTAATGTTTTGCTCCAAGAGGCTACATTTTCCCTAGAAAAGGATAACATCACCCTATAAGGGGCATGACGTCCTGCTTTTTCTTGATTAGGTTTTAATTTATGACATTTTAATGTAAAATGATATTATTGTGTATTTTGGCCTTATCGGCCTTTTGATGACCTAAATGTAATTAAGGTCATTGGTATGGCATATATTGAGGGTTTTCACTCTCATTTTTTGGGAATCATTTTTCACTCACTAATTATTGAGGTCTGAAATTTGTGCCCTATCTTAGGGTTTTGGCTAAAATTGTGAGGCGCACTTGTTGAAGGAAGACATATTTGGACTATTTTGGCATTTCTTCTTGGTGGAAGGTTTACAACTAGGGTTTTTCTACTTGAATGAATGGTTTATGTAAGTGAATTTCTGCAACACTTCTTGATTGAATGGTTATAGTTTTATTTACTTGCATTTGTTATTATAATTTTCTGCATTAAAACCCTAGGTGAAAAGCACATGCTAAAGGTAATTGTTTCATGTCCCTACCAAGTTAAGAGTTATTTTTATTTTCTGAAGTAGGATAGAGCCTTGCTATAGAAACACTCTAATTCTACTCTTTTAGCTAGTTGTTTTTCCTTGTCATTGAGCTAAGAAGGAGGAAAATGCATCAAGGCCTAGGTTTTCTACACCTTGATGAGTCGTTTTCCCCTAGGGTTTGTTAGATGAAGCCTTTCATTAGAAACACTTCACCTCCTAAGTATTTTGTCTTTATCCCTATAACTTCATACTTGAGCTGATTTCAACCTGCCAATAAGCTAAAGGAGGAGAAAGCATTAAGGCCCAAGGTTTCTGCACCTTAGTGAGCCTTTCTCCCCTAGGGTTTCATTGTTGAGACCTTGCTATAACAACTCCTCAACATCCAACCCTCTTGTATTTAGTCGTTCATTATCATTTAGTCCTTTAACCTTTGTGGCCTCTTTTGACTCCATATGCCCTAGTAGTGCACTGGTCTAGGACCTCTTGCATTGAGTAACTTGATCACAAACAAACTTCTACACTTTGAGCAAACTCTAAATCTTACTAACCCTAGCCTAGACTAATCCTAAATTGTGATTTAGAGAGGTCAGCCCTATTGTGCCAATAGAAACCACTTCTGTTGACAATTTCAGTCTAATATAAGTAAAAGTAAATTTCCTCTTGAGGAATCATATATTTTATGTGATTTTGGAAATTTCAACAAGTACACCTTCTTGGGAAAAATGCGCACCTCTCTTGGGCACTAGTCTTTTAGGGTTTGAGCACCCTCTTTTATGCTAGGTCTTATTGGAGGTGAATTTATTTCTCTTGAAAAATATAGCAAAGGATTTGGCTGGGTTTTCTTACCTTGTTGAGAAGGGTTTCCGAGGATACTTTTTGTGTTCTTGTGCATGGTGTTTCTTCTTATGATCTTGGTTGCTGCAACATTATTGTTTATGGTTAAGAAAAATGAAAAATTAGAATGAAATACATGCTTAACCTCCTAGAACCAAGGGGTCTTTCCCTTCTCACTATGATGTAGGCCTTGGAAGGCTCATGACGTCAACCAACACTTTGGACACTTTGGAGGCAATTGTGTGCCAAGTGACACGTGTGGTCTGACCCAGAAGCCTTGGGAGGCCTAATGTTTTTCTCCTGGAGGCCAACGTTGCACTAAAAATGCCTAATGTCACCTTTTCTGGTTGATTTAGGGTTTTAATTTGTCATTTAATGTAAAAACTAGATATTACATGTAAACTGGTGATGTCGACCTTTTTGACCTAATTCTGGTCATTGTAACTATGTAAATAAGGGGAAAATCACTCTTATTTTTCAATATCTTTCACTCACACAAGTGTGAGGTCTGAAATTTTCACCCTAATTAGGGTTACATGACTAAAATTTAGTGCGAAATTATTGAAGGAAGCTTATTTTGGACTTGTTATCCCCCACTTTTAGGGATAACTAGGAGATCATGTTTTGAGGCCCACAGGTCCTAGACATGGAGTACCGAGAGCCAGATCAACATGATAATGGCCCTGGAGGGCCCATATTTTCTCCCTTTCAGCGCCTCCACTTTGTCAGTAGCAACAACATCCATCAGCTTCGGCTTGGTCCTATGTCAGAGATGGTTCTTGCTCCATGAGGTAATGAGTCTGGGTATCATGGTATGTGTCACTATAATCCTCAAAACCTTTGAATATGTGCATTTAATTCCTTTTTTTTCTTAAAAATGCTTGGATCTTATACTTTTCCAGTTGTGTGGGGGGAATGAAAAGATGCCCTAGTAAGCATGTGCCCATAGGTTTTGATTTTCCACTGGGGGGATTTCTGAAAAGTCATCATTCACTCCCGTCATTTTACCACTTTTTCATCTTACTTCCCACACATCCATCCCATTACATTTATCCAAGAATTGGGTTGTCCAATCATTTAAGGGTTGCACCCTTCCTTGTGGGAAGAAGGGGATAAAGTCCTAGAAGGTAAAATCAATCTAGAAAAAGATAAAATCCTAAAAATAAAACCTCAAGATGCTTCATCCAGGGATCCCCAAGAAAGCAGTAAAAAAATTCTCAACAAGAAACAAGAGGGACCCATAAAAAATAATAAAACAAGACCTACTCAGAGGATAGGGGGTCTCTTCATGAGCCAACTTATTAGGTCCATGGACACCTAGCGGTATGACACTACTAGCAGCTGGTTACCATGCTAGGGTAGTGGCTCTTGGTTGCATGGACAAGAGAAATGGGGTCTCATCACGAGCCATCCTTCTCATCTCCGTGAAATTTCTTGTGGGTAACATTGCCACCACTAGTCACCACACTAGGGTAGTGTCCCCTAATTAGCTTCTTGAAGAAAAAGGAAAAAAGAATAAAGAGTAAAAGGCATGAATTAGGATTGGAAACATTTTCATCCAGGATAGGTGCGGCTCGCCTTCTACAAGTCACCCACAGGTAAGCCCTGCATTTCCCTTCTTTCACTGCAACCCTTGTCAGGAAATCCCCTATCCACCTCACCGATTTACATGAATTGGATTTAATCTCTTTCGAAAACATCCATTTTCCAGTGGACAGTAGCCCAATAGGACATCCTATCACATCCCCCAAACTTGCATTGTAGATTTGTATAATGACTCTGAGCACTTCACTGGGGTAAAAGGGATTTCATGCACATGTTTAATAATATTGATGATGATATGTGATTGACATTTCTATGATCCCTGTGACTTATGATCCCATGGAGGGTGTATCTGTTGATGTGCAGGATCATACCCAATGGACAAGTACCACATTGGACAGGTACACATGGGGAGATGATTAGTTCAAACCTCCATGGGGATGAAGATCCCACCATATGGATGAAGCGACCATAGGGGGAGGCAGAGAAAAGACAGAGGGGTTTTCACTGGAGGAGAGGAGGACATTCCACAGAGGCACCCTAGCAGAGCCTTACCTAGGGGGGTTGTGTCCTCTTCATTGGAACATTGTCCTTGGAAGGCCCAGGAGGCTCATGATGTCATCCAACATTATGGATGTTTTGGGAGATAGTCATGGAAGTTTGGCATGTGTGGAAGGTTGGAGAAGCCCAAGGAGGGATAACATTTTTCTACAGGAGGCTACATTTTCCCTAGAAAGGTCTAAAATTACCCTAAAAGGGGCAAGACATCTTACTTTTGCTTGATTAGGTTTTAAATTATGACAATTTAATGTAAAACAATATTATTGTGTATTTTGGCCTTGTCGACCATTTGATGACCTAAAATTTAATTAAGGTCATTGGTATGGTATATATTGAGGGTTTTCACTCTCATATTTTCATCATCTTTCACTCACACATTAGTGAGGTCTGAAATTTTCACCCTATTCTAGGGTTTTGGCTAAAATTTTGAGGCGGACTTGTTGAAGGAAGACTTTTCTTGGCATTTTTGGCATTTCTCTTTGTGAAAGGTTTACAACTAGGGTTTTTCTACATGGTTTCTTGGTCTATGTAAGTGAATTTCTGAAACACTTCTTAATTGAATGGTTATAGTATTGTTTACTTTCATTTGTTATTATAATTTGCTGAATTAAACCCTAGGTGACAAGCACATGCTAAGGTCCTTATCTCATGTCCCTACTAAGATTAAGAGCCATTTGATTTGCTGAAGTACAATAGATCCTTTCCATAGCAACACTTTATCCATACTCTTCTAGCATAGCCATTTTTCATCTTGTATTTGAGCCAAGGAAGGAGAAAACACACTAAGTCCTAGGGTTTCTACACCTTAGTGAGCCATTTTCCCTAGGGTTTTGTTGATGAAGCCTTTCCATAGCAACACTTCATAATTAAACTCTATTATCCTTAGCCATTGCATCTATTACTCAAGCTAGTTGTTTTTCATATTGCCATTGTTGAGGCCTTGCTTTAGCAGCACCTCAACATCCAACCGTCTTGTCTTTAGTTTTATCACTAGTCATCATGGTCCTTCAACTTTTGTAGCCCTTTTTGACTCCATTTGCCCTAAAGCACCGATCTAAGACCTCCATTATTTGAGTACCTTGGTCACAAATTCAAACAACCAAATACTTTGAACAACTACCTAACTTTATAAACCTAGCATAGACTAACATCTAATAACCATACTGCTTCCATTATTTATTTATGTTATACTTATACCATTGCAGTATTTATATCTTTACAAGCAATTGGATGATTAGCTAAGGTGTTGTTTCTTAATGTTGATATTGCTACATTGATTTCCATTAGCATTTATTATGAAGTGATATATTGTAATCATTTCCATTGTACAACTTTGATTTGCCTCATCAATAATAGTTTTTATCAATTTCTTTACATCAAAAGTCCATAATTATATGATATGCTAACCAAGCAAGTGATCTTGCATTATGCATAGTTTCTTTGTTACTTTGTCTCAGGTAGGTACACTTCTGGTTACTTTTATCTTTATTGGCTATTAAGCTAGACTTTCTGATTGGTGGTGACTTATGAGGGGGAAATTATCACTTATCCATTTAAGCCTTTTCCTTCTCAAAAACCTAGGTCATCGGGGACGTCTCCCTTAGGCCTTAACTCCCTAAATAGAAAGAGTTATCCCATTGAGGTGATAGTGGTGGGATAGTCTATGTTACGCCAGTTTTTCCCCCTTTCATCTGTATTTTACCTTAACTACAAACTGTGCGATAACATTTTGGCGTCGTTGTCGGGGAACACTGAGTCGATTCTCCTCAAGATGACACTTTTCGGTAAACCTTGCCTCAAGAATATTTACCTTACAATCTTACCTGGCGACTCCACTTAGGGTGTTTTCCCTTATCCTTTTGATAATTCAAGAAAATTATCTAGGGACTCCGCAAATGATGACCCGTAGCGGGCATCAATACTTACCTCTTTCTACTGTGGTCTCCACTACCCCTACAAACCCTGTTACTTCTATGAGTTCTCCAAGATGGTCTCCCCAAAAATGCTTTGGTTATTTTTACCTAACTAACATCCAAGGGGGATTACATGACCTACCTAGAGGGGTCGACTCATGGATACCAACTTTTTCGGGAAAAGGAATATCCTCTAGTAACTCACATTAGGCCCAGTTTTGTGAATGTTTTTAGTTTCATCAAAATGATCAAGAACACCCTGATGTATTTATGAGAACCCCTTGTAGGATCCCTAGTTGAAACCCTTGATGAACCCAGTGATCAACTCCTATGCATAAACAATGACATCGATAATTGGTTTGTCCAAGGAGGAAGTTTTGGGGGTGATGCTATTGAAACACCTGAAGGAATTTGGACTCTAGAATTTGATGGATCTCACTCAATCTACAGATCAAGTGTTGGGATTGTCTTAATATCTCCTTCCCATGAGATTTTATACTATTCTTACTATTCTTATAGACTATAATACCACTGCACAAACAACATCGTTGAATATGAAGCATTGATCCTAGGTCTCAACTTGGCAATTGACAAAGGTGTCACGTACTTAAGGGTTAAAGGGGACCCAAACCTTATAGTATCAAAAGTGCTACTAAAGTTTACTACCAAGAATGAGAAGCTGAAGAAGTATCGAGACCTTGCACAATCCATTTCAAAATCCTTTAAGATAGTTTCAATCGAAGCCATTCCTCGAGAGGAAAACCATGTGGAAGATGGCTTGGCCATTTCATATTCCACCTTATAGCCATGTGATGGTCCACTTTGAGACCTGTGAAAAATGGAAGTCCTCTTTAGACCTTCTATCCCAGATAATTTGGAACATTAGAAAGTCTTTGAAGATGATCACCAGATCATTAGGTTTATGGAGAACAAAAAAGAATTCACCGACTCCCAAATAAATTTCCTCGCTGAATCCATGAACTTGGAGGTTATAAACCTCCAAAATAACACCTTTCCTAGAGGATGCATTCCTTTAGAAAACTCTTTGATAGACATGATGTCTTCAAAAGAAAGAAGCCTAGCAAACAAGAAGATGAAGCCCTAGAATTAAATATCGGTACAGAAATAGATCTGAGGATGGTCAAAATAGGGAAGGGAGCTACTAAAAAGGAAAGGGATAAAATTTTAGACCTCATAATGGAATTGATAGATACTTTTGCTTGGAGTTACGATGAGTTGAAAGCCTATAGGGGTGATTTCATCCAACATGTTGTACCTTTGGTAGGAGGGGCTAAACCTTTCCAAAAAAAACTAAGGCACAACAATCCAAAGTTGGCAAGCCAAATACAAAAGGAGCTACAAAAGATGGTTGATGTTGGTATCATAGTTCCCATTAGATATTCCTCATGGATGTTGAATTTGGTAGTTGTCCGAAATAAAACCAGTGATATACATCTATGTGTTGATTTCTGCAACCTTAACCAATTGTCATTAAAAGAAAACTACCCCCTCCCGAACATGGAACATTTTCTACAAAGAGTTACAGCGACATGGATGATGTCCATGTTGGATGGATTCTCTGTATGATGTCCAAGTCTTTCTTAAAATAGAGGACCAGATTAAAACAAAATTTACTACAACTTGGGAAACATTTATGTATTTACGAATTTCGTTTGGTCTTATGAATGTCGATGCCACTTTCAAGAGAGCGATGGATTTTTCCTTTAGGGACCTTATACGAAAAATTATAGAAATATACCAGGATGATCTCACAGTTGCCTCAAAGGATAGGAAGGACCACATTTCACACCTCAAGATTGTTTTTGAACAATGTAGAAAGTATGGCATCTCCTTAAACCCTAAAAAATATGTTTTTTGGATTGATGAAGGAAAAATTTTGGGTCACGTGGCTTTAAAGGGGGGGATCTCCATAGACCCTGAAAGGGTCCAATCAATAAAATATGTCTGGCCCCCGGTCAACAAAAAGTCCTTGCAGTCCTTTTTCAGAAATATCAACTTCATTCGAAGATTTGTCCCAAACTTTGCCAAAAGGATAAAACCCATGAGTGCTTTACTAAAAATGGGCGTTGCCTTCAGGTGGGATGATAAATCCATCAAGTATTTTGAAGATATAAAGGACGCTATCTCCCAAACCCTAGTCTTGATCAACCTAGATTATTCACAAGATTTCATAATATTCTCATTTTCCTCTCAGGATACCATTGTAGGTGTTTCGATGCAAAAGGACGTTGATAATTATGAACACCTTGTGGATTTTATGAGTAAAGTCCTTAGAGATTCAGATTTGAATTATTCCATTACTGAGAAGAAAGCATATGCCCTAGTAAATTCCCTTAAGAATTTTAGAAACAATGTTGGTTACAAAAAAATCAAAGCTTATGTCCCTTACCCAACAATAAAGGATGTCTTATCACAACAAGATTGTATGGGTACTAGGGGTAAATGGGTCTCCAAAATCCAAGAGTATGACTTAAAGATAAAACCAACCAAGATAGTAAAGGGACAAGGTTTGGCCCAGATGTTAACCGAGAGAAACCAAGAAGCCATATAGTTGGGAGAAAGTGAACAAATAAATGTAGTGGTCATTGAATTAGAACATGATGAATGGTATTTTGATATCATCTATTAACTTAAGAATCTATCATGCCCTAATCAATTAGTAGACTAAAAAAGAAGGGCCTTGATACTTAAGGCTATGAAATAATATTTGACCGAGAATGGCCTTGTTTGGAAACATCTTGATGGGGTGCTCCTTAGATGTGTTAACCAAGAAGAAGAAGGGAAATTATTGAGGGAATTACACTCCATATTTTGTGGTGGGAATTTCGCAGCTCGTACTACTACCCACAAGATCCTAAGGGCTGGATATTATTGGCCAACACTGTTTTCCAAAACTCACCGATATGTCCGATCTTTCCAGCCTTGCCAGTATTTCTCTTGTAAACCATAACTCCCAGCACAACCTTTAAACCCCGTAGTAGTGGAGGATCCTTTTCAACAATGGGGTTTGGATTTCATTAGGGATTTTAAGGATAATTCAGGAAATGGCTACTGGTGGATCCTAACAACCACAAATTATTTTACTAGATGGGTAGAGTTTATCCCCAAAAAGAAATCCACTGAGGAGGTAGTCATGAATTTTTTGGAGGAACAGATCATAACTAGGTTCGGTTTCCCTTCCAAAATTACCATAGACAGTGCCAAGTCATTCAACTACCATGCACTAATAGATTTTTGTTTCAAGTATGGAATTTTCGTATCCCACTCCTCCAACTACTATCTGCAAGGGAACATATTAGAAGAATCTAGCAACAAGAAACTTATGAATATTATCAAAAAGGTTGTGGGGGAAAATAAGAAGTCTTGGGATAGAAAAATCAAATATGCCTTCTGGGAGGATCGAATAACAACAAAGACCTTGACAAGAAAGGCTCCTATTGAATTGGTATATGGACTAGAGGCTGAACATCCTGTAAACCTTCAAATTCCCATCCTTCGTTTTGCTCAACAATATGCTACAGATGAGGAAGAAATCCAAGGGTGAATTGACCAATTGATAGAGTTAGATGAATCTAGAAGAAACTCCCTAAGTCAAATGGGGAGAAACTAGGAGAAGATAAAAAAAAAAATCGATCACAAGGAAAAGGAAAGAAACTTCACTGAAGGAGATCTTGTACTGTTATGGGATAAGAGAAAAGAGAAACCTGGTATGCTCAAAAAATTGGATGGTTTATGGATAGGTCCTTACGAGATCATGAGTCATGCAGGTAGGAACTCTTTCAACCTGGGCACCATGGATGGAGAGGCTCTGAGGCTACCAGTAAATGATTTTCACATTAAGCATTACTATCCACAAACAACATGACAGGTAAGTATAGGTAAGCAGGTAGTCATTTTTCATTCATTGTATATACCATTGCATTGCATGCTAGAGTAGTTTTCTTTCACACTTGTACATATGATTTTTTCTATTTCAATCTTAGATATACATGAACTAGGGTGATATCACCACCCCAAATGATTACTAATAGTTTCTATTGAGATCAAGTAGGTTACAGGTTATGGCAGAGATGTTGATTTTCTCATGCGCTCTACAATGAGCACATGTCCTCGAGTTGGAGCCAGATGTTACCCCCCTCTTTTAGGGATAGCTAGGATATCATGTCTTGAGGCCCATAGGTCCTATATATGGAGTACCGAGAGCCATATTGACTTGAGCATGATCCTAGAGGGCCCATATTTTCTCCCTTTTAGCACCTCCACTTTGTTAGCAACAACAACATCCATCACCTTTGACATGGTTCTGTATCAGAGATGGTTCTTTCTCCATGAGGTAATGAGTCCGAGTATCATGGTATGTGTCACTATGATCCTCAAAACCTTTGAATATGTGCATTTAATCCCTTTTTTTTCTAACAAATGGTTGGATCTTATACTTGTCCACTTGAACATGTTTGGGGGGAATGACATGATGTCCTAGTAAGCCTGTGCGTATAGGTTTTGAGTTTCCACTGGGGGGTTGCTCCCATCATATTACCACTTTTTCATATTGCTTCTTGCTCATTGATCCCATTACATTTGTCCAGGAATTGGGTTGGCCAATCATTTAAGGGTTGCACCCTACCTTGTGGGAAGAAGGGGATAAAGGCCCAAAAGGTAAAATCAAGCTAGCAAAATATAAAATCCTAAAAATAAAACCTAGTGATGCTTCGCTCGGGGATCCCCGAGAAAGAAGTAAAAAGATTCACCGCAAGAAACAAGAGGGACCCTTATAAAATAATAAAACAATACCTAGTTAGAGGATAGGGGGTCTCATCATGAGCCAACCTATTAGTTCCATGGGCACCTAGCGGTATGACACTACTAGCAGTTGGTTACCACGCTAGGGTAATGGCTCTTGGTTGCATGGCCAAGAGAAAGGTGTTCTCATCATGAGCCAACCTTCTCATCTCCGTGAAAGTGCTTATGGGTAAAATTTCCACCACTGGTCACCACACTAAGGCAATATACCCTGATTAGCTTCTTGAAGAAAATTCAATAAAGAATAAAGAGTAAAAGAAATGAATTGAGATTGGAAAAATTTGCATCTAGGAGAGGTGCAACTCGCCTTCTACAAAGGCACCCACAGGTAATCCCTGCATTTCCCTTCTTTCATTTCACCGCTTTTCAGGAAATACCTTATCCACCTCACCCATTTACATGACTTGGATTTAACTTCTTCTAGAAACATCCCTTTTCCAGTGGACACTAGCCCAATAGCACACCCTGTCACTTCCCCAAAACTTGCATTGCAGATTAGAATAATGCCTTTGAGCACTTGATTGGGGTAAAAGGGGTTTCATGCACATGTTTAATAATATTGATGATGAGATGTGATTGACATTGTTATGATCCCTGTGACTTATGAGCCCATGGAGGGTGTATTTGTTGATGTGCAGGATCATACCTAATGGACAGGTACCACATTGGACATGTACACATGGGGAGATGATTAGTTCAGACCTTCATGGGGATGAAGAGCCCACCATATGGATTTTGATACCCCAACAAGGGGCAAAGATAGGACAAAGGGGTTTTCACTGGAGGAGAGGAGGACATTCCACATAGGCACCCTAGTAGAGCCTTACCTAGGGGGGATGTGCCCTCTTCATTGGAACGTTGGCCTTGGAAGGCCCATGATGTCACCCAAGAGGCTCAATAATATTTTTTATCAATTTCTTTACATCAAAAGTCCATAATTATATGAAGTGATAACCAAGCAAGTGATCTTGCATTATGCATAGTTTCTTTGTTGCTTTGTCTCAGGCAGGTACACTTCTGGTTACTTTTATCTTTATTGGCTATTAAGATGAAATTTTTGATCGGTGGTGAATTGTGAGAGGGAAATTATCACTTAGCCTTTTAATCCTTTTAATCCTTCTAAAAACCCTAGGTCATCGGGGACGTCTCCGCTGGGCCTTACCTCCCTAAACATAAAAAGTTATCCCATTGAGGTGACAGTGGTGGGATAGTCTCAGTTACGCTATTTTTATCCCCTTTCATACGTCTTTTACCCTAACTACAAACTATGCAATAACATGTGTATTTTGGCAATTTTCTTGGTGGAAGTGTTCAATTGGATTATTTGTGCAATAAACTACTAGATTTTGCTAGAAATCTGATTTTCTTGAAGCTTTTAATAAGGGCCTTGCCATTGCAACACCATAGAACATTTTTCCTCATCTAAGTCATCATTTACTTCATCTTTGAGCTAAAGCAGGAGGAAAACTACTAGGGCCTAGGGTTACCTACTTCCCAGTAGTTATTTTCCCCCTAGGGTTTGGTAATTGAAGCCTTGGGTTACCAACACTTAAACTATTGACCGCTCTTGTCTTTAGTTTTCTTATTATCATTTGTTCCTTCAAGATTTTCTACTACATAAAAGAATCCATTTTCCCTAAAAAAACATTGATCTAAGCCTTGCTATTGAGTGATCGACGAATATCAAGACCTATACTTTAATCTCTCTACTAACTAATCCTAACCTTAGATTAGCCTAATCTACTAACCTATTTGATGATGTTACTAAAGTAAGCTACAACCATCTATTGCATCACTAAAAGCACCTAAAAGCAATTGAGAAAGTTGATAAATACATTGTCTTATTTGCTTCTGAAAAACGCTAGTATTTTGCTATTGATTAGTAATTATTCTTGGTCATTTTGAAGCAATTTTAAGGCACTTATTGTGAAGCTATTGTCTTACAAAAAAAAATTCTACAAATTTATGTTTTATTCAACATATATCAACCATTTTTTTTATTGATAAAGTGTGTGGTTTTACGAAGTACTTGTTATTGCGCAGTTTGTAGTTAGGATAAAAGATAGAAGGATAGAAGTCAAACTGGCATAAATGGAACCAATCCCACCTAATGTCACATCAATGTGATGGTTCTTTATGTTTAGGGAGGTAAGGCCCAAGGGATATGTCCCCAGTGACCTGTGGTTTTGATAAGGCAAAGGATAATAAGAATAAAGGTAAATTCCCCCTCTCATAAGTCACCACCGAGAAGATAGTCCGGCTAATGACCAATAAATAGAAGTATAACCAAAAATAGAGATGCATCTGCCCAATACAAAGCAACAAGAAACAAATATATGCAAGCTTAATCACTTGGTTAGTACTTCATATAATCAATGGCTATCTGACATGTATAAGAACTTGAATAACAAATATTGATGAAGTCGATGTTTATGAAATAGTAATGATATACAATGTCACTTCTTCAATAAATATTGTATTCAATGTAACAAACAACACTTTATTCTAGTAATCCCCTTTAATAACCACTCAATTTCTCAAAAATAGGATGATAGCTACAAAATGAGGTTAATAGCAAGAGATGATGACAACATCCAGTTAGTAGGGTTAGTTTTAGGCTAGGGTTAGAGTAGTTAGGGTTTTATTCAAAGTATTGAGAGTGGTTTTGATCATAATACTCACAAGCTTGGTCTTATAAAAATGCGTTTCCAGGGTTAATGGAGTCAAAAGGAGGAGACAAAAGTTGAAGGATCAAGTGGAAATAATAGGACTAAGGACAAGAGGATTAGACCTTGAGGTTTTGCTAAGGCAAGGCCTCAAGGATAAAACCCTAGGGGAGAGAGGCTCACTTTGGTTTAAGGTAACTAGGCCTCAGTGCTCTCTCCTTCTTCCTTAGGTCAAATGGAAAATGGCTAGCTCAAAAAAAGGGAAATAAAACTAAGAGGATCTACAAGGCAGTGTGCTACTATGGCATGGATTTACCAGCAAACCCTAGAAAATTGGCTCATCAAGGTGTAGAAGGACAAGGCCCTAATGCGTCTTCTTCTTCTCAACTCAGAAAAGAAAAAAGGCTAGCAAAATAAAAGGAAAAAAAAGTGTAGCTAAGGCTAGGCTCTTTCTCCCTTCAAATAATGGCTGGAAAATATTGACGAGGACATGAGACAAGGACCTTCTATGTGTGTTTGTCCCCTAGGGTTTATTCAACAAATTATAATAATAAATGCAAGAAAAACAATACTGCAACCATTCAATTATGAATTTTTTCATAAAATTACTTACATTTGACCAAGAAATCAAGTAGCAAACCCTATTTGTAACACCTTCCACCAAGATAAATGCCAAAAATTCCAATAAAAGACTTCCTTCAACAAGTGTGCCTCACAATTTCAGCCAAGAACTCCAAATGTAGTGCAAATTTCAGACCTCGCTAATGAGTGAGTGAAAGATGATGAAAAAATGAGAGTAAAAACCCTCAATTTGTACAATACCATAACCTAATTTCACTTTTAGGTCATAAAAAGGCCGACAAGGCCAAAATACTAAAAACTATATTGTTTTACGTCATCCAACTTTATGGATGTTTTGGGAGACAATCATGGCAGTTTGGCATGCATGGCAGGTTGGAAAAACCCAAGGAGGGCTAACATTTTTCTCCATGAGGCTACATTTTCTCTAGAAAGGGTTAATGTCACCCTAAAAGGGGTAGGACATCTTACTTTTGATTGATTAGGGTTTAAATTATGACAATTTAATGTAAAACAATATTATTGTGTATTTTGGCCTTGTCGACCATTTGATGACCTAAAATTTAATTAAGTTCATTGGTATGGTATATATTGAGGGTTTTCACTCTCACATTTTCATCATCTTTCACTCACACATTAGTGAGGTCTGAAATTTGCACCCTATTCTAGGGTTTTGGCTGAAATTTTTAGGCACACTTGTTGAATGAAGACTTTTCTTGGCATTTTTGGCATTTCTCTTGGTGGAAGGCTTACAACTAGGGTTTTGCTACATGGTTTCTTGGTTTATGTAAGTGAATTTATGCAACACTTCTTAAATGAATGGTTATAGTATTGTTTACTTGCATTTTTTGAATTAAACCCTAGGTGAGAAGCACGTGCTAAGGTCCTTGTCTGATGTCCCTACTAAGATTAAGAACTATTTGATTTGATGAAGTAAGATACAACCTTTCCGTAGAAACACTCTATCCATACTCTTCTAGAATAGCCATTTTTCATCTTGTATTTGACCCAAGGAAGGAGAAATCACACTAAGGCCTAGGGTTTCAACACCTTAGTGAGCCACTTTCCCTAGGGATTTTTTGATGAAGCCTTTCCATAGCAACACTTCATCATTAAAATCTCTTGTCCTTGGCCATTGCATTTATTACTCAAGCTAGTCATTTTTTATCTTGCCATTGAGCTAAAGAAGGAGGAGAAAGCACTTAGGCCTAGGGTTTCTACACCTTATTGAGGCCTTGCTTTAGCAACACCTCAACATCCAACCCTCTTTTCTTTAGTTTTATCACTATCATCACGGTCCTTCAACTTGTGTAGCCCTTTTTTACTCCATTTTACCTAAAGCACTGATCTAAGACCTCCATTGTTTGAGTACCTTGGTCACAACTTCAAACAACCAAATACTTTTAAAAACTACCTAAATTTATAACCCTAGCGTAGACTAACATTTACTAACCCTAGTGTTGCCATTGTTTATTTATTTTATACTTATACCATTGCAACATTTATATCTTTACAAGAAATTGAATCATTAGCTAAGGCATTGTTTTTTAATGTTGATATTGCTACATTGATTTCCATTAGCATTTATTATGAAATGATATATTGTAATCATTGCCATTATACAACTTTGATTTCCTTCATCAATAATATTGTTTATCAATTGCTTTACATCAGAATTCCATAATTATATGAAGTGCTAACCAAGAAAGTGATCTTGCATTATGCATAGTTTCTTTGTTACTTTGTCTTGGGCAGTTACACTTCTGGTTACTTTTATATTTATTGGCTATTAAGCCAGACTTTCTAATCGGTGGTGACTTGTGAGGGGGAAATGATCACTTATCCTTTTAATCCCTTGCTTTCTCAAAACCCTAGGTCACCGGGGATGTCTCCCCTTGGCCTTACCTCCCTAAACAGAAAGAGTTATCCCATTGAGGTGACTGTGGTGGGATAGTCTCAATTATGCCAATTTTCCCTCCTTTCATCCATCTTTTACCTTAAGTACAAATTGTCTGATAGCATTTTGGCATCGTTGTCAGGAACACTGAATCAATTCTCCTCAAGACGACACTTTTTGGTAAACCTTGCCTTTAGAATATTTATCTTACAATATTACCTGGTGACTCCACTTAGGGTGTTTTCCCTTATCCTTTTGATAATTTCAAGCAAATTATCTAGTGACTCCACAAATGATGAACCTCTTTCTACTGTGGTCTCCACTACCCCTACAAACCCTGTTACTTCTTTGATTTCTCCTATATTGTCTCCCAAAAAACTCTTTGGTGTTTTTGACCTAACTAACATCCAAGGGGGATTACATGACCTACCCAGAGGGGTCGACTCATGGATACCAAATTTTTCGAGAAAAGGAATATCCTCCGGTAACTCACATTAGACCCAGTTTTGTGAAAGTTTTGAGTTTCATCAAAATGGTCAAGAACAACCTGATGTCTTTTTGAGACTCTTTGCAAGCTCTCTCACTGGGGATGCCAAAACCTGGATTGAGTCTCACCCAAAAGGAATCATAAAAACTTCTGAAGAACTAGAAAAAGATTTCAAAATAAGGTGGTGTAAACATGAAAACACAAAATCCTTGTACTCCCAGTACATTGATATTTTCAAAGGGTCCAATGAAAACATTAAGGACTTCAATCATAGATTCAATTTTCTCCTTAAGAAACTTCGACCCAACCTAAACTCATAGGAGGCCATCCTCCAACACTACTTGAACTTCTTGGAAGGAATATTAGAGTTTACCCTCAAGGATCGGTCACCCTCAACCTTAGAAGAAACATAATATTTCTCTTACCAAATTGAGGAGAACCTTAAGTTCGAAGACTACATTCATCAGATTAACCTCTCACACAGTAACAACCCCTAGGGATCTAGTCATGAAATTATTACAGAAACTAAACCTAACCTTCCGGAAATCCTTGAAATGAAACCCATGGTTCTCAAGAGGAAATGGAGCACTTCTCATACCAACATACAATATATTCCTCTTTGGGAACCTCCCATGGAAGTAGAACCCTTTTAGGACATTTTTCCACACAAGAATGAAGAGATTGAAGCTTCCTTGCCACAAATTTGTAAAGATGGCGTTCTTGAAGAAGTTTCTCTTTTTGTCCACCGGGTAGAAAACGTTGGATCAAATATGGTGAGGAAACACCTTTTTATGCCACTCTCCAAGTCAATGACTCCCTCCTCTACAATTGTATTTTTCACCCAAATGCTACAGCGAATATTATGACTAAGGAAGTCATGCATCATTGGGCCTGAGCCTTTCAAAACGAAATTCCCAAGGGGATTTTGCAAAGGGAATTATCAAAGATCTAAATGTTTCCTTCAACACTTGCCCTCGTGCCCCTTTCAATATAGATATGATAGTGGTAGATGCTTTGAGCAATTGAGGTATCATTTTCAACAAAGACCTTATAAATCACCTATCTAGAAGTTTCCAAGACCAAGAATCCCAAGTGATCATTTTTCACCTGGAAGGAGGATTGTTCACCCTCCACAGAGAACCCCTTGTAGGATCCCTATTTAAAACCTTTGATGAACCTAGTGATCAAATCCTATGCATCAACAATGACATTGATAATTGGTTTCTACAAGGAGGAAGTTCTGGGGGTGATGATATCAAAACAACTAAAGGAATTTGGACTCTAGAATTTGATGGATCTCACTCAAGCTCTAGATCAGGTGTTGGGATTGTCTTAACAAATCCTTCCCATGAGACCTTCTACTACTCTTATAGACTAGAATACTACTGCACAAACAACATCCCTAAATATGAAGCATTGATCCTATATCTCAACTTGGAAATTGAAAAAGGTGTCACATACTTAAGGGTGAAAGGGGACTTAGACCTTATAGTATCAAAACTACTACTAAAGTTTTCTACCAAGAATGAGAAGCTGAAGAAGTATCAAGACCTTGCACAATCCATTTCACAATCCTTTAATATAGTTTCAATCGAAGCCATTCCTTGAGAGGAAAACCATGTGGTAGATGCCTTGGCCATTTCAGATTCCACCTTACAACCCCATGATGTTTCACTTCGAGACCTATGAAAAATGGAAGTCCTCTTTAGACCTTATATCCTGGATAATTTGGAAAATTTGCAAGTCTTTGAAGATGATCACCAAATCATTAGGTTTATGGAGAACATAAAATAATTCACCGACTCCCAAATAAATTTCCTTGTTGAATCCCTAAAATTGGAGGTTATAACCTCCAAAATAACACCTTTACTAGAGGATGCATTCCTTTGGAAAACCTCTTTGATAGAGATAATGTATTCAAAAGAAAGAAGCCTAGAAAACAAGAATATGAAGCTCTAGAATTAAATATCGGTACAGAAATAGATCCGTGGATGGTCAAAATAGTGAAGGGAGCTACTGAAAAGGAAAGGGATGAAATTTTAGACCTCATAAGGGAATTCAAAGATACTTTTTCTTGGAATTACAATGAATTGAAAGCCTAAAGGGGTGATGCCATCCAACATGCTATACCTTTGGTAGGAGGGGCTAAAACTTTCCGGCAAAACCTAAGGCACATAAATCCAAAGTTGGCAAGCCAAATACAAAAGGAGCTACAAAAGATGGTTGATGCTGGTATCATAGCTCCCATTAGATATTCCTCATGGATGTCTAATTTTTTAGTTGTCCGAAAGAAAATAGGCGATATACGTCTGTGTGTTGATTTCTACAACCTTAACTGATTGTCATTGAAAGACAACTACCCCCTCCCGAACATGGAACATTTGCTACAAAGAGTTATAGGGGCAGGGATGATGTCCATGTTGGATGGATTGTTTGGATACAACCAAGTATTTCTTAAAAGAGAGGACCAACTTAAAACAACATTTACTACACCTTGGGAAATGTTTATGTATTTATGAATTTTTTTTGGTCTTATGAACTTCGGTGCCACTTTCCAGAGAGCAATGGATTTTTCCTTTAGGGACCTTTTATAAAAAAATATGGAAATATACCATGATGATCTCATAGTTGTCTCAAAGGATCGGAAGGACCACATTTCACACCTCAAGATCGTTTTTGAATGATGTATAAAGTATGGAATCTCCTTAAACCCTAAGAAATATGTTTTCGGGATCGATAAAGGAAAAAATTTGGGTCACGTAGCTTCAAAGGGGGGGATCTCCATAGACCCTGAAAGGGTCCAATCAATAAAATATGTTCACCCCCCAGTAAAAAAAAATTCCTTGCAGTCCTTTTTCAGAAATATCAACTTCATTCAAAGATTCGTCCCAAACTTTGCCGAAAGGATAAAACCCATGAGTTCTTTACTAAAAAAGGACGTTTCCTTCAGGTGGGATGATAAAGCCATCAATTCATTTGAAGATATAAAGGACACTGTGTTGAGATTTGGATACCTTGGAAAGTGGTCCCCATGTGCTTATGAGTCTCTAAGCACAAAGGGGGAAGACTTTTACCCTCATACTTTACTTTATGATTCTAATTTCACTTTGACTTAGGAGTTTTAAGTCAAAAGTGA
>SNQJ01S0009999.1:47388-88843 GCA_010110895.2 Picea sitchensis | reverse complement strand
AACTAGGAGATCATGTCTCAAGCCCCACAGGTCCTAGACATGGAGTATCGAAATCCATATCGACATGATCATGGCCCTGGAGGGTCCATATTTTCTCCCTTTCAGCGCCTCCACTTTTTTAGCAGAAAAAACATCCATCACCTTTGGCATGGTTTTGTATCAGAGATGGTTCTTTGTCCATGAGGTAATGAGTCTGAGTATCATGGTATCTGCCACTCTGATCCTCAAAACTTTTGAATATGTGCATTTAAGTCATTTTGTTTCTAACAAATTCTTGGATCTTATACTTGTCCACTTGACCATGTCTGGGGGGAATGAAAGGATGCCGTAGTAAGCTTGTGCCTATAGGTTTTGAGTTTCCACTAGGGAGATTTATGAAAATTCATCGTCTGCTCCTATCATATTACCACTTTTTCATCTTGATTCTCACTCATCCATTGCATTACATTTGTCCAGGAATTGGGTTAGCCAATCATTTAAGGGTTTCACCCTACCTTATGGGAAGAAAGGGATAAATGCCCAGAAGGTAAAAGCAAGATGGAAAAAGATAAAAGCCTAAAAATAAAACTTTAATATGATTCACCCAGGGATCCCCAAGAAAGCAGTAAAAATCTTCTCAGCAAGAAACAAGAGGGACCCATAAAAAAAATAATAAAATAAGACCTAGTCAGAGAATAGGGGGTCTTATCACAAACCAACCTATTAGGTCCATGGGCACCTAGCCGTATGACACTACTAGTAGTTGGTTACCACGCTAGGGTAATGTCTCTTGGTTGCATGGACAAAAGAAAGGGGTTCTCACTAGGAGCCAACCTTCTCATCTCTGTGAAAGTTATTGTGGGTAACATTGCCACCATTGGTCACCACGCTAAGGCAGTGTCCCCTGATTAGCTTCTTGAAGGAAAATCAATAAAGAATAAAGAGTAAAAGGCATGAATTGGGCTTGGAAACATTTGCATCCAGGATAGGTGCAAATTGCCTTCTACAAAGGAAGCCACAGGTAAGCCATGCATTTCCCTTCTTTCACTGCACCCCTTGTTAGGACATCCCCAATCCACCTCACCCATTTACATGACTTGGATTTAATTTCTTCCAAAAACATCCCTTTTCCAGTGGACACTATCCCAATAGGATGCCCTATAACTTCCCCCAAACTTGCATTGTAGATTAGTATAATGTATTTGAGCACTTGACTGGGGTAAAGGGGGTTTCATTCATATGTTTAATAATATTGATGATGATATGTGCTTGACATTGCTATGATCCCTATGACTTATGAGCCCATGGATGGCATATATGTTGATGTGCATGATTATACTCGATGGACAGGTACCACATTGGACATGTACACATGGGGAGATGATTAGTTCGGACCTCCATGGGGATAAAGAGCCCATCATATGGATGTTGAGACCCTACCAGGGGGCAGAGACAGGACAAAGGGATTTTCACCAGAGGAGAGGAGGACATTCCACATAGCCACCTTGGTAGAGCCTTAGCTAGGGGGTGTGTGCCCTCTTCCTCAATTTCTTTACATCAGAATTCCATAATTATATGAAGTGTTAACCAAGCAAGTGATCTTTCATTATGCATAGTTTCTTTGTTTCTTTGTCTCGGGCAAGTACACTTCTGGTTAATTTTATCTTTATTGTCTATTAAGTTGAAATTTTTGATCAGTGGTGACTTGTGGGGGGGAAATTATCACTTAGCCTTTTAATCCTTTTAATCCTTTGCCTTCTCAAAACCCCAGGTCACTAGGGATGTCTCCCCTGGGCCTTACCTTGATAAATAGAAATATTTATCCCATTGAGGTGAAAATGGTGGGATAGTCTCAGTTATGCTAGTTTTCCCTCCTTTCATCCATCTTTTACATTAACTACAAACTATGAGATAGCATGACTATTTTGGAAATTTTCTTGGTGGCAGTGTTCAACTAGAGTATTTTCTAGATGATTCTTGGTGGATGTAAGTAAATTTTCTGCAATTATTCTTCAATGAATGGTTATAGTTACATTTATATTGCATTTATACTAATATTATGAAATTTGTAGCTTAAAACCCTAGGAGGCTAAGCACATGTTATTTTCCTTGCCATAATATTTTTCACCTACTAGATTTTGCTAGAAAGACAATTTTCTTGAAGCTTTTGCTAAGGGAATTTCCATTGCAACACCCTAGCACAATTTTCTTCATCTAAGTCATCATTTATTTCATATTTGAGCTAAAGTAGGAAAAAAACTACTAGGGCCTAGGGTTACCTACTTCCTAGTAGCTATTTCCCCCCTAGGGTTTGGTAATTGAATCCTTGGGTTACCAACACTTCAACTATTAACCCCTCTTGTCTTTAGTTATCTTATTATCATTTGTTCCTTCAAGATTTGATACTACCTAAAAGACTCCATTTTCCCTAAGAAAACACTAATCTAATCCTTTCTATTGAGTGATTGACAAAAACCACTATCAAGACCTATAGTTTAAGCTCTCTAATAACTAATCCTAACCTTAGAATAGACTAATATACTAACCTATTTGATGTTGTTACTAAAGTAAGCTCCAACCATCTATTGCAACACTAAATGCACCTAAAATCAATTGAGAAAGTTGATAAATACATTGTCTTATTTGCTTCTGACAAATGCTAGTATTTTGGTATTGATTAGTAATCAATCTTGGTCATTTTGAAGCCATTTTAAGGAACATATTGTGAATATATTGTCTTACAAACATAGCTTCTATAAATTTATGTTTGGTTCGCCATATATCAGCCATTTCTTTTATTGATAAAGTCTGTGGTTTTATGAAGTACTTCTTATCGTGCAATTTGTAGTTAGGATAAAAGACAGAAGGATAGAAGTCAAACTGGCATACCTGGAACCAATCCCACCCAATGTCATCTCAATGGGATGGTTCTTTTTGTTTAGGGAGGTAAGGCCCAGGGGAGACGTCCCCAGTGACCTGAGGTTTTGAGAAGGAAAAGGATAATAATAATAAAGGTAAATTCCCCCTCTCACAAGTCACCATCGAGCAGATAGTCCGGCTAATGGCCAATAAATAGAAGCATAACCAAAAATAGAGATGCACCTACCCGAGACAAAGCAACAAGAAACAAATATATGCAATCTTACTCACTTGGTTAGTACTTCATATAATCAATGACTATCTAACATATATAAGCAATTGAATAATAAATATTGATGAAGTCAATGTTTATGAAATAAAAATGATATACAATGTCACTTCTTCAATAAATATGGTATTCAATGTAACAATCAACACTTTATTCTAGTAATGCCCTTTAATAACCATTCAATTTCTCAAAAATAGGACGATGGTTGCACAATGAGGTTAATAGCAAGAGATGACAGCAACATCCAGTCAGTAGGGTTAGTTTTAGGCTAGGGTTAGAGTAGTTAGGGTTTTATTCAAAGTATTGAGAGTGGTTTTGATCATAATACTCACAAGCTTGGTCTTATATCAATGCGTTTCTAGGGTTAATGGAGTCAAAAGGAGGAGACAAAAGTTGAAGGATCAAGTGGAAATAATAGGACTAAGGACAAGAGGATTAGACATTGAGGTGTTTCTAAGTCAAGGCCTCAAGGATAAAACCCTAGGGGAGAGAGGCTCACTTTGGTGTAGGGGAAATACGCCTCAATGCTCTCTCCTTATTCCTTAGGTCAAATGGAAAAAGAATAGCTCAAAAAAAGGGAAATAAAACTAAGACAAGAGGATCTGCAAGGAAACGTGTTGCTATGGCATAGATTTACCAACAAACCCTAGAAAATCGTCTCATAAAGGTGTAGAAGGACTAGGCCCTGATGCATCTTCTTCTTCTCAGCTCAGAAAAGAAAAATGGCTAGCAAAAGAAAAGGAAAAAAAAAGTGTAGCTAAGGCTAGGCTCTTTCTCCCTTCAAATAATGGCTAGAAAATCTTGACGAGGACATGAGACAAGGACCTGCTATTTTTGCTTGTCCCCTAGGGTTTATTCAACAAATTATAATAATAAATACAAGAAGAAACAATACTACAACCATTCAATTAAGAAGTTTTGCAGAAAATTACTTACATTTAACCAAGAAATCAAGTAGCAAACCCTAGTTGTAACACCTTCCACCAAGATAAATGCCAATAAAATACTTCCTTCAACAAGTGTGCCTCACAATTTCAGCCAAGAACTCCAAATGTAGCGCAAATTTCAGACCTCACTAATGAGTGAGTGAAAGATGATGAAAAAATGAGACTAAAAACCCTCAATTTATACTGTACCATGACCTAATTTCACTTTTAGGTCATAAAAAGGTTGACAAGTCCAAAATACTAAAAATTATATTGTTTTACACTAAATGTTTAAATTGAAACCCAAATCAAGCTAAGAAGAGACGACATGCCCCTTTTAGGGTGACGTTAGCCCCTTCTAGGGAAAATGCAACATCTTGGAGCAAAACGTTATCCCTCCTTGGTCTTCTCCAACCTGCCACACGTGCCATCACTACCAAATATTCCTCCCACTACGTCCACAAGGCTGGATGACATCATGATCATCATGGTTGATGGCCTAGGCCTTCCAGGGTCAATGTTCCAATGGAGTAGGCATAACACCCCTAGGTCAAGATCTGCCAGGGTGCCTCTGGTGGAATGCCCTCCTCTTCTTTGGTGCAAATCCTATGACCATCCTTGTCCTATCACTGCCCCCTGATGGGGTCTCAACATCCAAATGTTGGGTTCTTTAGCCCCATGGAGGTCTGAACTGATCATCTCCCACATGTACTAGTCCAATATGGTACATGTTCGTCGGGCATGATCCTGCACATCAACAACTACGCCTCCCATGGGCTCATAAGTCACAGGGATCATAGCAATGTCAATCACATTTCATCATCAATATTATTAAACATGTGCATAAACCCCTACTATCTCAGTTAAAATATCAAAGACATTATACAAGCCTGCAATACAAGTTTGGACAATGTGATAGGGCATCCTATTGGGCTAGTGTCCACCAGAAGAGGAAATTTTATGGAAGAGACCTCATATGATCAATGAAAGTGGGTGATGTGTATAAGGGATGTCCAGGCAAGTGGATGGAATGAGAGCATAGGGTGCAAATATTTACCTGTGGGTGCCTTTGTAGAAGGCAAGCTGCACTTGTCATGGATACAATTTTTTCCAAGACCATTCATGCCTTTTATTATTTATTCTTTATTGATTTTATTTATTCAGGATGCTAATCAGGGCCAGTGGTGACATCACTACCCACAAGTAATTTCACATAAATGAGAAGGATGTCTCATGATGAGACCCCCTTTCCCTAGCCATGCAACCAAGGGTCACTACCCTAGTGTGGTAACCAGCTGGTGGTAATGTCATACTGCTAGGTACCCATGAAACTAATAGGTTGGCTCGTGATGAGACCCCCTATCCTCTGACTAGGTCTTATTTTATTACTTTTGTGGGTTCCTATTGTTTCTTGCTGAGAAGCCTTTTATTGCGTTCTCGAGGATCCCTGGGTGAAGCATCTTGAGGTTTTATTATAAGGATTTTATCTTTTTCCATCTTTCTTTTACCTTCTGGGCCTTTAGCCCATTCTTCCCACTAGGTAAGGTGCAATCCTAAAATGATAGGAGTTGGCCCTTGGTTACAAAAGTAAGCGAAGAACAAGGAAGAAAAGGAAAAATGCGAACTTCACGGAGGACACAGTGATTGTTACTGGGTCGAAGTGAGAAAAAGAGAAGAAAATACGAAGTGAAGTCCGAGGAAGCAAGTCATTGGACAAGGAGATCAAGGATGAAAGATCAGGAAGGAATATGGATCGTGGACAACTAAACAAGAGAAAAAATCCACCGTTGGATTCGTTTTAGCACCACACAAGAAGGAAGGAAAGACAGGCTGGCGAAGCCCTGAAAATGTGGGTCAAGTTGACCTAGGGCCTTAGACACCTAGGGTTTTGGTATCTAGGGTTTTAGACACCTAGGGTTTGGGTATCTAGGGTTTTAGACACCTAGGGTTTTGGTATCTAGGGTTTTGACACTTAGGTTTCAACCTAAAGTTGTCAGTGAGCTATTTTAATGTATAAATAAGAACCTAGACGAGGAAAGAGGGTTAAGTTCTAGTTCTATCTTGGTTGTTGACATAAGTGATTATTGTGAGAGAAAGAAGTGCTAAGTGTAAAATCCTTTTGGTATTGTAATATCTTCAGCTGGGTGTGAAGGTCAAGTTCTATAGCTGGGTGCATAGGAAGGGGAGAGAAAGAGAGGAGAAGAAAGAATAGATGATAGCTAAGAGCATAGACAAGAACTACATGCTTTGTCTTAATATAATATAAAGCACAGTTCTGTGGACATAGCCCTAGGAAGAGGGTGAACCACGTATATCTTGTGTTGTGTGTGATTGATGTTGTGTTCCTTACTCTTTGATATAATGTTATTGTACTACTGTGTTCAATCTGTTAGATAGATGTGCGAAGTATATTTAAGTTGGTACTTGATACATAAATGCGGTGTATTCTGGTAATAGATCCACTTGATACTCCCCTTGGTTGTAGACATCTCTGTCCTGCAACCCCCTCATAGCTACTTCGAGTGAGACTGCATCTACTTCGCAAGTTTTGCCAAAAGGGCCAATAGCTAGGGCTTGTTGGTGCGCTCTTGAGGTTGAACCATGGGTCTGCCTCTCTGCCAACAAATGGTTCCGTTGTCGGGACCATAATATTTGTGAGGGAATTTCAAGGTGGTTTCCATCAAAAATAGAGATTTAGAAGTGGAAAAAGGATCAAGAAAAAGACTTCGTTGAAGCCTAGAACAAGAACCCTAATCTTAGTACAGAGGATTGGTTGGAGAAATATATCTTTACTCATATACATGAGATTTTCTTTCAAGAAATTCATCAGGAGTTGTATGTGTGGTTAGATAGGTTAGTAGATACCCAATTTGAGATCATATCTAGACCTCCTGTAGTTTGGACATTGACACTGATCAAGAAGGTCAAGAGAGTTGATAATGCCATGTCACAAGTAGACGATCATTGGTTAGACAACACCATTGGAGGGTACATCACCGAGTTTGGTGTTGACATAGTAGATTCATAAAACCAAGCAAAGAGATATTTCTTCAAGGACTTGTTAGCGATAAAAAACGCACTGGCATTATTGAAAGAATGATGCCTAATATTGTAGGGAACATTTGACTAGCTTCTTGGGATCCAAATGTAGATTTGAAAGCACCATTGGAAAGCTTAGGATTTGTAGATGTCGATCGAGTATTTAAGCATGCAAAACGAACTCTCCATGACTGAGAAATTTGATTTTCAAAAAATCTGCACTTTCACCAGCGCAGAAGGCAAAATTATAACTAGTTAGCTGGTGAAAGCTCCGCCTTTCACCAGCTAAGGAGCGGATTTTCGAGTAAATTAGCTAGTGAAAGCCTGTCATGGCCAGAATAGCCAAATTTTCGCCTAGATCAGGATTTTTTGGGTTAGAATGATTTGAAACCATTTCAAACGGACAGGTGTTGAATTATCAAGTCTAACTTAATAGCTAGTTTGGAAAGGGAAGTCAAAAAGGAGTTTTGTGACTAAGTTTTTGTCAATTTTTAAGGCAAAATATCAGGGATGAACAAGCACATCACCCAATTCGAATTATATCTTCATGATATCAAGCTAAGGAGCCTTGGAAGGCTGATCTCCACTTCATCAACTGTTCAACACATTCAAAGGACTAGCACATAGGGATCATCCTTATTCTAAGGGCCTATCCCTATCTTTTTGTAAATACAGTTTTTGCTTACTATTTTTAGATTATAAGATCAATTGTTTTAGGATCTGAAAATTGATTGTGGAAGGCTATAAATGCCTAGCTTTTCTAAGAGTTTAGGGGGTTCAATTTTGGATACTCTTATGCTATGTAAACAAACTTTTTTGATGCTAATGCAAAAAAGATAGATTTATCTCTGATACAATATCAGATTTTACTACCTATCTTCCTCTGTTTTAATTAAACTGTTTTAACTGCAGTGACTGTCATTTCACCAGTCAGCTCATAGTTTACTTAAGATTGTTTTACACAGTTTTATAAACCCTACATTTTGTATTTGGTTTAGTAACTCTGTATTCTCATCCATTTAAGCTTGCCATCTGATTATTGTTTCATGAGAGCTATGTTTGTTTTGATTACCCATTTAAGGTCTGAGTACTGAGTTATAATTTGTTATCTCATTGATCCATCTATAAAAATACCAAAAAACCATTTCATTCTAAGTTACCAAGCACCTTTTCTATACAATCACAAAGGGTTTCTTGGATCAATAACAAATTGGCGTCGTTGTTGGGGAATGGAGGATGAAGCAAGCTTCCCTGGGAGATGACACAGTTTTAGCTTTTGATGATAGATAAAGGCTGAGCATTATATTGGTTGTAAACATCTATCTGGCGATTCCACGTTCAAAGACTCCACTGGGGAGGATCCTGTTGATAAAAGATGAAGAGGCTCAGATCAAAATCCAGATATCAGTTCATTGGTTTGCTTCATGAACTATTGTTGTTCTTCATTACCTCTTTCATTCTTTTCCCTTCATGTGTAAAGAGAATTATTTTCTGTTTTGTATATTCAGAAAATCATCATCCTTCTTGTATATATTCGTCTTTAGAAGAGGAAATCCTGCAGCCCTGCATTGTAGATGTAAATTCGATGGATTTACCTCAGCTCATTCACAAAGATGACCACTGTATTTCTTTTCGTTTAGAATATGATCAGCCATGTGACATTGAAAAGATAGAAATTGTTTCAGATCCTGTCCAGATCTCAGCCCCTCTTGTCATAATTTCTGAACCTTGTCATGAACTCGTTAACTCTCATGATCAGCCCACAGCTTTTCAAGTTAAGATCTGGATGAAGATGTTCAAACCTTTAAAGCTACCCCTTCTTCTTCATCCTTATCCTGATGACTGTTATGAATATCTCCCTTGGTTTTCTGGAGAGAATCAAGCTTCAGCTGAGAGACACGTGGAATCCTTTTTGGATTTTGTTGATCATTTTCAGCTTGCTCATGAAGACGTGATCATGAGATTTTTCTCAAAGTCTCAGATCAAAGATGTTGCTACATGGTTTAAAAGTCTAAGAACTGATTCAATTGTCTCTTGGACCGAGTTCTCTAATGCTTTCCTGAAGTATTGGGGCAAGTAAAAATATTTAGATTCATACCTTGTTGATTTCTATACTTTGAAACGAGAGCAGGATGAAGCCTTGCCTGTTTTCAATAGAAAGTTTTACCATGTTTATTATGACATCCCATTGGAGATTCGGCCTACTGAGATTGCTGCCATGGTATATTATCTTATGGCTCAACATAATGAACTTGTCCTTCTCTTGCTAGAAAGGAAGTCTTCATCATTAGGGAACTTGTTTGAAGATGCTCAAGAGGTGGAGGAGAATATTCGTGCTTCCAGGAGGATCCGACAGTGGGTTGACTTTGACAATCTGCTTGCACATGAGCAAAAAAAATGTCAGTATGGTTCAGATTTTGAGCAAGGAGGTAATGAGTATGAAGCAGATTTAGAACAATAGAAAAAATACGAGCTTATTTTAGATTTGGATCTAAATTCGTCAACATTGGCAGAATATTCTAGAGACAGGTATGCTTGTGAAGCTTATGATCAATTTGTAAATCAAGAAGAGCCTATGATGACTGATGATTGCATAATAAATTATATGTTCTCAGCTGAGCCTAATCCATGTGATGGAAATCATGTTTTGTTATCCTCTTGTCAACATTATTCTGATAATGAAATTGTAGTTTTTGATGATCATGAGTTGATCTCAAAAGGACAAGAAGATGATCAGTATTCTTACGGAGGAACAGTCATGGCTGAGCAGGAGGCTGCCATAGATGGGCAGTTGTTTTCCGAGGAGTAGCATGTTACTTATCTTCCTTTTAAAGATCCAATAGCATCTTTCATGGACGTATATTTTTCAAAGAATCTAAAGATTTTCGATTTCCTTAGATTGTCGTTGTTTCCAGGTAAGTATGGTTTCCTGAAAGACTTATGTTTACTGTTGATTCATGTCAAATACCATTTTCTGATCGGCGATAAAGATGAGATCTCTTTAGTATTCAAATTGCTTGAATGGCTGCTATGGAAATCAACATTCACTTAACTAATGGCAGAGCTAGTTAGATGTAGGAGTAGATAGAAAAATAAGCTCATCCTACGAGCATGTAGATTGCTTTCAGTTATTGTTAAATAAGAAGAGACATATTGAGTTTTTGATGGAATCACAGTTTTGGAGATGAAAGTTCATTTTGGACTAAGGCAGAGCTTTCATTAGCGCACAAGACAATTTTACAACCAGTTAGCTGGTGAAAGGTAGTGCTTTCACCAGCTAACCAACGAATCATAAGGCGAGTTAGCTGGTGAAAGCAAAAAAAGGATTGTTGAAAAGGGACGAGCAAAGTCAGTTGTTCCTCCAAAAGTGGTTGTGCTGGGGTGCATGGTAGAACGTTTGAAAGAAAAAAATAATTGAATCAGACAATATGGTTAATGAGGGTATGGACATGTCGCTCCAAAATTGTGTGGTGTCTAAACTGCAAAGTGGGCAGATGGAAGTGCATAGCACTAGAGAAAATGGTGAACCAAAGCATTACAAAGTAAGGATTGAATGTAATAGGAAAGAGGCTGGACCTAATATTGATGGAGAGGCGGTTTAAATTCAGCGAGATGAAGGGTTTGATTTACATAAGAGTGGAGCAGATACAATGCCTCATACCAGCAGGAAAGAAGTAGAACATGATGATAAACAATTAATTGCAAAATTGTGCAAAATCTGTTCGACTGGAAAAAAAGGACGATGATCATATTATAAAATGTAGTAATGAAAATTTCCTCTATAAATTTTATCATTTAAGATGCTTGAGCCCTCCATTAGCAAGTGTCCCTCCACCGACATGGTTCTTCCCTTCTTGTCTCTGTAGAATTTGCTTGATTGATGAGCACGATGAAGATATCATCCTTCGTGATGGTTGTCATAATGGCTATCACACATATTGCTTGAATCCACCACTTGTAGGTGTACCAGAAAGTAACTGGTACTTCCCATATTGTTTGGAAAGGCAAAAGGGGAGGAAATGTAAGAAAGGTCAAAATCACTCAGCAAGTGCAATCAAGTCAGCAGGACAAGTGCATTCAAAGAAGGTATCTCAGGAGCAGAGTCAATTTTCTTTGCATACGGAGAGAGCAAATGATATATCTGGAAGAACTCTAGTGGCTGTTGTCTGTGCTGGTGTCAAGTCAATATTGGAAATTCCAAGAACTCTTGAATACCTGGAGACACAAGGGGTGATTGTTGCAAGATATAATACTGAAGAGTTTTCAGCATTTTTTTTAGCTGAAGAAGTGGCTTCAAGGCACCTTGTCATGTCATTTTTCAAAGGCATGAAGATAAATGACTCCTAACCTTGGTTTCCAAATCATTGACAACATTGATTCAAATCCCAAGATAAAACTAAAACCGACTACAGGTGTCCTGGGCGTGGTAAAAATCTCTGCATTTTGGAATGTCTGACAGGTCAAATATATCTGGCCACTAATCGAGCCATGATTCAAGTCATGAAACAAGTCAGTTGCCAAAATCGCTAGTGTCATAAGATCATGCTCTTAGGAGCAGATTTTGACATTCATTTGTTTGTCGAGATTTGGGTGTCTCACGCCGAGCCTAACTCTATGTGCAGGTGTTCAATTAATTACAAGTGTCAGTTGTCAAATGTTGCAAGTATATCATGCGGAGGTTTGACAAATTGAGGCATAAATTCCCTATGATTGGGGATAACTCACGTTTTGAGACGTTTGACAGAATTGGAGGTATATCAGTCCGAAAAATGTTAAGCAGGGGAAAGAAAGCAGTGCCACCTCTTTCGAATACATCCAAGGATGGACTGGGCACAGGCTTGACTTCAACATTCAAGCATGATTCATTCTATCATCCTCGGGATACTCAGATTGAATCACAGTCTCATCACCGTGGCTTATCTATTTATGGCAAATATCTGGGACCTGTGGGATTGAGATCTTCTTTACATGCACCTCCAGCTACACCAGTCATCACTCAGGTGATACAAAAGGTGCATATAACCCTCTCATATGCAGATGATGTAATTGGAGTTGAAGGAACAAATATTGGGTACATGCGTCGTGCTAGTGGAGCTACAATCACTATTCAGGAAATTAGAGGTGTTCCTAGTGAGATCACTGTAGAAATTAAGGGAACTAATACCCAAGTCCAAACAACATGACATCTTATTCAGAATTTCATGGCTGGAGGTCATAAGAAAATTACACACAATGTTGATGTTGGTTATGGTTCTTATGCCCAAAATTTAAATTCTTTTTATCCTTCATCCACTGTGAGCAGTCACCCCGTTGGTGGATATGGATCCTCCTATGGTACAGGATATGCTTATTGAAATTTATGGATGTATATTTTCATAATAGTATGTTTTTGGTTGAATCCTGTTTCTATTGCGATTGACATGGTTTAGTTTTTTTTTTAATGCTTAGGAGCAAACTTTGATCTTTTGTAGAGTATTGATGTTGCTTCTAAGATGTGTCAAAGAAGTCAGAGGAAGAGAAGAGCCATTTCTCTTATACCACAACAAGAGAAACCCTCTTCGTCTAAAAGGAAGAGATCTAAGAGAAAGTTGGCATTTGACAAGGCAGAAGATGCACCTACAGAGGATAATCTTCTTAATTTACCTTAATCTGACTCAGATCCAGAAACAAAGCAGCTAAATGAACCTGGTACACAGCAGCAACCTACAGAGGGTGAACAATATCCTGATCTCCCTACTCCTACCCCTCCAGAGGAGCAGGAACCTCCAGAGATAGCATAGTCATATGTTGAACCTACTGTATCTAAAGCCAACAAGATAAATCAGCTGTTGAAAGAGAATACATCTTTGTATAAAAAAATCAGACTTCTCAGATTGCAGTTGAAGGAAAAAGCAGTCCCAGCAGCTAGACCACTTGGATTAGAAACCTTTGATCAAATTGCCACTTCTATGGAAGGAGAGTTGCAAGATGAAACCCATTAGGAGGAGATTACAAGTAAACAGAGAGAGGAGATTTGTCTAGCAAGCCCTGAGGTCTTTGTACTCTTGCAGGTAATCAAGATTCATCAAATTTTGATTTTTGGGTAAGTTTCTATTTTCGGTGGTTTAGGCGAGCCTGTGTGTGCTCATTAACCACCGAAACAGAGTAGAAATAGAATTTTAAGGGATCTTGTAAATAGCCAAAGACATAAATACAGGCTATAAACATTGCTGGGAATGAAAAAGTTGAATGACTTCATGACCAATGCTAAAGGCACAAGGTCTGCCAGGTTCTTGGAGACCTCGCAGGGAGGTTTCCATCCCAGTTGGAGCCAGATGTTAGCAATCAAAAATGCACTGGAATTTTTGAAAGAATAATGACTAATCTTGTAGGGAACATTTGACTAGCTTCCCGGGATCCAAATACAGATTTGAAAGCACCATTGGAAAGCTTAGGATTTGTATATGTCGATCGACTATTTAAGCATGCAAAACGGATTCTCCATGACTGAGAAATTTGATTTTGAAAAAATATGCACTTTCACCAACGCAGAAGGCAGAATTATAACTAGTTAGCTGGTGAAAGCTCCGCCTTTCACCAGCTAAGGAGCAGATTTTCGGGTAAATTAGCTAGTGAAAGCCTGTCACGGCCAAAATAGCCAAATTTTCGCCCAGATTGGGATTTTTTGGGTTAGAATGATTTGAAACCATTTCAAACGGACAGGTGTTGAATTATCAAGTCTAACTTAACAGCTAGTTTGGAAAGGGAAGTCAAATAGGATTTTTGTGACTAAGTTTTTGTCAATTTTTAAGGAAAAATATCAAGGATGAACAAGCACATCACCCAATTCAAATTTTATCTTCATGATATCAAAATAAGGAGCCTTGGAAGGTTGATATCCACTTCATCAACTGTTCAACACATTCAAAGGACCAACACATAGGGATCATCCTTATTCTGAGGGCCTATCCCTATCTTTTTGTAAATACAGTTTTTGCTTACTGTTTTTAGATTATCAGATCCATTGTTTTAGGATCTGAAAATTGATTGTAGAAGGCTATAAATGCCTAGCTTTTCTAAGAGTTTAGGGGGTTCAATTTTGGATACTCTTATGCTATGTAAACAGACTTTTTTGATGCTAATGCAAAAAAGATAGATTTCTCTCTGCTACAATATCAAATTTTACCACCTGTCTTCCTCTGTTTTAATTAAACTATTTTAGCTGCAGTGACTGTCATTTCACCAGTCAACTCATAGTTTACTTAAGATTGTTTTACATAGTTTTATAAACCCTACATGTTGTATTTGGTTTAGTAACTCTGTATTCTCATCCATTTAAGCTTGCCATCTGATTATTGTTTCATGAGAGCTTTGTTTCTTTTGATTACCCATTTAAGGTCTAAGTACTAAGTTATAATTTGTTATCTCATTGATCCATCTATAAAAATACCAAAAAACCATTTCATTCTAAGTTACCAAGCACCTTTGCTATACAATCACAAAGGGTTTCTTGGATCAATAACAGGACCCATAGGAAGATTTTTACATTTTCTGAAGTTGAGGATCAAGATGTTGCATGAGAATAACAAATTGAAGATCTAGTATATTGGTTGGATTTGGAAAAAGCTAATGTTCAGAAATTCACACAGCTCCAACAACATAGAGGATAGACATACACACAAGGAGAGAGCATTCAGAGAAGTTCATCTTGCAAACTTATTCAAGAAGAAATACAAGGATGAGGGTTTCTACAGTGGAGAAGAGGCAGATCTGATGGACGAAGAACATTCAGAACCCATTGGAACAGAGGAGGGAAAGGCTAAAGAACCTCATCGGGACGAGCTAGAAACTTCATGAACTACGTACACTATTGAATTAAGTGTTGTTAATCCCCCTATTGTTTCATCATCACTAAGAAATAAGAATAGTTGGAGTCACTAGAGCCCTCAAAGTACTATTACTAGCAATTCACCATATACTTAGAAATGAAATCTAGGAAACCTAGGAAGCTCTATAGTAGATGAGATGAGGCTCCCAATCTTTAGTGGAGATGGATATGAAGATCCTGATCAAAACCGGTTCCTATGTGAATCCGTATGGAATATTAAGAATGTCCCCGACGAAGCTGTTAAAAAAGCCCAGTTTAGTACTACTCTAAGAGATCGCGCACTGAGCTAGTACATGAAGCTTTCCAAGGACTTTCACAACCCAAGCCACTGAATGAGATAAAACATACGTTGACTGCGGAATTCAAGAAACCTAAATCAGAGTCAGAATGTATTACAAAGATGAAATAGATCAAATGGAAGGTAGTTGAGCCTATTTGGGAATTCGACCAGAGATTTAAGACCTTAACGGGCTGATTGACTTTTCAGATCCCAGATGAGCAGAATAAAGAGTGGTTCATTGCTACCTTTTTACCACAAATAAGAGTTCCTTTGATGCAACATAATATTTCTTCACAAGCTGAGGCATTGGAGATCACCATGAAGTTAGAATCAACCCCTATTGGAGAATCCATCTCAGGTATGAGTCATATCTTGAGTCGGCTAACTAGTTTGTCTCTACAAGTCGAAGATATATGGTGTGTCAGATGCAGATCATAAGGCCATGACAAGAAACATTGTCCCCTATTCCATGAATACTTCACCTCTGGAGCTCCAATCCCTTTGAAGAAAATCCCCTTACCTTGGTGCAAAGTATGCAGAAATAGACATTGCACTAGTGAGTGCTACTACATGAAAAAGTATGTTCAGACACACACAAATTTGTATTGCACGTTCTGTACATGATGATAGGGATTGTAGGGCTTATGATCTCATGCATGAAATATCAAGAGATATATACAAAATTCAAGGTGAAGTGAAACAAGAAGGAAACACTACACAGTACACCTCCCCTGGGAGAGGAAACTTCAACCCTCGCGATGGATTCAGAGGACAAGGAAAAGGAGGTGGTATGGGTCGAGGTCGAGGGAAGATCATTTGTTATAACTGTGCGCAACTAGGACACCTCGCAATGGAATGTCAGAACCCTTTCATGACTTGTAGCTATTGTAGCTCGTTTGAACATGTTATAGAAGATTGTCATGTGCTTCTAGCTAATATTCAGGAGAGAAGAGGACCTCAAAAGAATTAGCAAGTACAATTGATATATGTCGAACCTCACGGAGAAAAACCTAGAGTTTCTACTATAACCAGAGGAGGTGCTGCTACCAAAGAAGACATACTGACCCAAGGTAAGACTACAAAAGACTCGGGAGTCTGGAAAGTTGTAGAGAAGACCCAAACTTTTGATGCAAAGAAAGAAAGACAAATATTTGAGGAGGAAAGAAAAGAGTTCAAAGGAGATCAAGACTCTTCATCAAAGGCAAGACCAAAATTAAGGGAATATGGAATGTTGTAGGAATTTGATTAGTCTGCTTTGCTAAGAGAAGGAAAAGAGGTAAGCAAGCTCATGGAATTTATTTATGCTTGTATTAAGTTGATTCAAGATGAGGGCATTGTACAAGAACTACAAAATTTGATCAGACAGTATGAGCTAGTAAATACAAACCCCTTACTGAATAGGGCAGTAAACCAAATCATTAAAAAGAGAAGGAAAAACAAGGAGTTACATTTGAATTCTCAGATAGGTGAATATGATATAGACTATGTGGTCCTCGACTTAGGGTCGGAAGTCAATGTCATGACAATCAACTATTGTGACAATAAACTACCTCGCAGCTCTAAGTAAGAGAATAAGGAAAAGGGTCTAGGTACTAGGTGCAGTATGAAGTCGAAGTAAAGCAGAAAGATCAGACCTAAAGTGCCTCAGGATGAATCGCATGTGAGTGTTAGGGGCATGTTGGCCCTTGGTTACAAAAGTAAGCAAATAACAAGGAAGAAAAGGAAAATTACAAACTTCGCAAAAGACACAGTGACTGTAACTAGGTCGACATGAGCAAAAGAGAAGAAAACCTCGATTATGTGCTCCTCGACTTAGGGTCGGAGGTCAATGTCATGACGAAGCAAACCTAGGCACTGATGCGAAAATTGAAGTTAATATACTCCCCTATCAGGCTTAGGATGGATAACAAGAAAGCAGTAAGCCCCTTTGGAAGATTGGAACATGTCCCTGTGGACATCGATGGAGTAAGAAAGTTTGCAGATTTTGAGGTAAATGAGATAGTTGATGACATCTTCCCTTACCCTACGTTGTTAGGATTTGATTGTAATTTCAATAATTCCACTGTGGTTGATCTAAAGAAAAGACAAATGAATTTTGAAAGAGATGGCCTTAGGTTCATTCTAGCTTTGGATCTAGATGAAGGTCATTGCACAAAAAGGGGAAGATTCACTATGCACAAAAGATTCACAGGATCATTAACAAACACAGTAAGGTGTTTGGACCTATTCCACCAGGTGTGCCACCTGATAGGGTATTTGTGCATATCATTTATTTAGAGGAAGGAGAAAAACCAGTCATCACCATGCCTTACAAACACCCAAATAAGTACAAGGATGAAATAGAGAAGGTAATCAAAGATCTCTTGGATATGGGGCACATCAAGCCAAGTTCTAGCCCTTTTTCCTCTTCAGTGGTGTTGGTCAAGAAGAAGGATGGAACCATGCGCATGTGCATTGACTTCAAGGAACTAAACAAGAAAACAATCAAATACAGGTATCCCATACCAAGGATTGACGATTTACTAGACGAGCTTCATGGGGCTGTCTATTTCACCAAAATTGACATGTGCTCTAGCTACCATCAAATCAAGATGAGGGAGGAGGACATCCCAAAAACTGCTTTCAGTTGTCACTATGGCCACTATGAGTTCTTAATGATGCCATTTGTCTTAACCAATGCCCTCGCCACATTCCAATAATGTATGAACCATGTATTCAACAAAGAGTTAAGGAAGAATCTTCTTATTTTCTTTGATGACTTTCTAATCTATAGCAAGATGTGGGAGGAACACCTTTAGCATGTGGAGCAGATATTGACTATCATGGAGGATTAGTCATTGTATGCCAAGGAGTCCAAATGTGAATTTGGAATGATAGAGGTCCTCTACTTGGGACATATTATTGGGGTTAAATGAGTATAGGTACATGAGGAGAAAATTCAGACCATAGTTGAGTGGCCCAGGCCCAAAACCCTTACAGAGTTGAGTGGATTTCTGGGCATCTGCAACTATTACAGGAGATTCATCAAAGGGTTCTCCCAATTGTGTGCACCCTTGATAGATATAACAAATAAAGGGGCCTTCATATGGAGTGAAAAGGCCCAAGCCACCTTCGACAAAATGAAGAAAGGAATGAGCACATGCCTTGTGTTGGAACTACCATATTTCATCCAACCTTTCACCTTGCAGTGTGATGCCTCCGAAGAAGGCATTGTGGTCATATTAATGCAAAATATGCACCCTCTTTCCAATGAGAGCTGAAAGATCAGGGGTCCTAAGTTACTTAAAACTATCTACGACAAAGAGATTTTGGCCATCATGCACGACTTAGCCAAATTCCAGCAATAATTAGTCAGTGCTAGATTTATTATAAAATCATATCACAATAGCCTTAAGTACTTATGGGAGCAGAGACGAAAGACAACAGAAGTGGGTCAGTAAGATACATGCCTATGACTTTGACATTAAATTCATTAAAGGGAAAAACAACATAGTGGCAGATGCATTATCTAGGAGGCCATCAGTCTATGCCATGACAGATGTATTAGTTGATTGGAAGGACCACTTTGTGATGGAATACTCAAAAAATCAGTTTGCTTGTTAGGTGATAGATGGACGGGTACAGGATGATAACTTTAGGGTCATAGAGGGAATCATCTACTACAAGGGCCAAATCTTTTTGGTTCCCGAATCAACCTTCAAGATGGGACCTGATGAGATATTGAGAAGGTGTGTAATGAAGGAAGAGTGACCATTGATTGTCATAGAATCTCATGAAGACATCCTAGGAGGACATTACACAGGGAAAGAAATTGTGCATAACATTCTTAGAGCTAGCCTTTGGTGGCCTACCTTAGATAGAGATGCCACAGACTTTTACAAAGCCTATGATATATGCCAAAGAGTTGGGAAACCATCCAAAAGAGATGAAATTCCATTAGCACCACAACTGACCCTACAAGAACTTGAGAAATGTGTTATTGACTTTGTGGTACCTATAAACCCACCAGAGAATCGCACAAGAGCAAGGTACATAATTACTATGACATAGTACTTTACTAGATGGGCCAAAGCAAGAGCAGTTAAGGAGTGTAGTGCAACTACAACTGTGTGCTTCATATTTGATGACATCATAACCAAGTTTGGATGCCCAAAGATCCTAATGAGTAATCAAGGCACACATTTCATAAATAAAATAGTTGAAGCGCTGACTGAGGAATTTCCAGTCCACCATCAGAAGAGCACACCTTACCATCCTTAAGAAATGGGACAGTGGAAGAATTCAAAAAGTTCTTGGAGACAGCGTTGATGAAGATTTGCAGTGTGAATATGGACAACTGGGATTTAAGAGTACCAATAGTGCTGTGGGCCAGTAAGATATGTGCCTATGACTTTGAAATTGAATTCATCAAAGGGAAAAACAACGTAGTGGAAGATGAATTCTCTAGGAGGCCATCAATCTATGTCATGACAGATGTATTATTTGATTGGAAGGACCATCTTGTTATGGAATACTCAAAAAATCAGTTCGCTTGTCAATTGATAGATGGAAGGGTACAGGATGATAACTTCAGGGTCATAGAGGGAATCATCTACTACAAGGGCCGAATCATTTTGGTTCCTGAATCAACCTTCAAGGCCAAGATACTACAGGCTTGTCATGACTCACTAGTGTCAGGGAACCAAGGGATTGGCAAGACTTACAGGTAGGTAAGGGAGAGGTTCTCATGGAAGGGCCTCAAAGAGGATGTGATGAGTCACATAAAGGAGTGTACTACTTGTCAAGAGAATAAGGATGAGCACACTCATCCAGTGGGACTGCTGCAACCTTTACCCATCCCCAAGAATAAATGGGAGATTATCTCTATTGGTCCTTGGTTATGAAAGTAAATGAAGATCAATGAAGAAAAGGAAAAATGTGAACTACACAGAAGGCAAAATGACTACTACTCAGTCGAAGTGAGTAAAAGAGAAGAAAAGATGGAGCGAAGTAAAAGGAAGCAAGTTGTGGGATGAGGAGGTCGACGATGACGGATCAAAAAGGAAGAAGGATCGTGGACAACTCAGCAAGAGGAAAAATCCACCTTTGGATGCTTTGGAGCACCGTGCAAGAAGGAAGGAAAGATAGGTTGGCAAAGCCCTAAAAAGGTCGGTCAAGTTGACCTAGGTTTTTATACACCTAGGTTTTTGTTATCTAGGGTTTTGACACCTAGGTTTCGACCTTAGCATGTCGGTGAGTGACTGTAATGTATAAATAGAGTTCTAAAGGACATAGGATGTGTTGGTGTCAAGGTGGTGTTATGATTGTTGTGGTTGTATTTGTCATTGTGTGATCGAGTGATTGCAGTTGGGTGTGCAGGGAGGGAAGAGATAGAGAGGAGGAGAAAAAAGATCTGCTAGCTGAGAGCACAGACAAGAACTGTATTCTTCACTTTAATATATTATAAAGAACAGTTATGTGGACATATCCCTAGAGAGATGGTGAACCAGGTATACCTTGTGTTGTGTGTGATTGATGCTATGCTATTTCCCCTCTTATATATTGTTATTGCATTACTGTGTTATATCTGATAGATAGTTGTGTAGAGTAGAGTTAATCTAGTAAGAGATATATAAATGTTGTGTTGTTCTAGTACTAGATCCACTTGGTATTCCCCTTGGTTGTAGACATCCTTGTCTTGCAACACACCCATAGTTGATTCGGGTGAGACTGCATCTTCTTTGTAGGTGTTTCCAAAAGGGCTAGTAGTTAGTGCTTGTTGGTGCACTCTTGGAGATGAACCCTAGGTCTGACCCTGTGACAACAAATGGTTCTATTTTCAAGACATGAATATTCTTGAGGGAATGTCAAAGTGGTTCCCAAAAAAGACAGAGATTCAAAAGTGGATAGAGGATTAAGAAAAGGACTTTGTTGAAGCCCAAAACAAGAACCCTAATCTTAGTATAGAGGATTTTTTAGGAAGATATATCTTTACTGATATACACGAGATTTTCTTTGGAGGAATCCATCAGGATCTATACGAGTGGTTAGCTAGGTTAGAAGATACCTAGTTTGAGGTCAGATCTAGGACACCTGTGGTTTGGACATCGGTGCTAATCAAGAAGGTCAAGAGAGTTGATAACGTTGTGTCAAGAGCAGTAGATCATTGGTTTGATAACACCATTGGAGGGTACATCACCAAGTTTGTTGTTGATAGAGTAGAGTCATATAGCCAAGCCGAGAGATATTTCTTCAAGGGACCTAGAGGAAAAGTTTTACATTTTTTGAGGTTTAGGATCAAGATGTTATTACATGAGAAGAACATATTGAAGATATAGTTGATTGGTTGGATCTGGAAAAGATAATGTTCAGGAATTTGGATAGCGACAGTGACACAGAGGTTGGACATATGCGTAGTGGGAGAGCATTCAGAGAAGTTCATCTTGTGAACCTGTTTAAGCGGAACTATGGGGACAAGGGTTTCTACAGTGGAGAAGAGGTATATATGACAGACAAAGAGCACTCAAAACCCATTAGGGCGAAGGAAGGGAAAGATGAAGAGCCTCGTCAAGAAGATCTAGAAGCCTTAGGAACTGCACAGACTATTGAATTAATTACTATTATCCCTCATGTTGATTATGTAGCATTAAGGAATCAGAGTAATCCAAGCCACTAGAGCGTTCAGAGAACTATCACTAGTATTCCACCACATACTTAGTTAGGAACCCTAGGAAGATCTATGGCAGATGAGATGAGGCTCCCTATTTTTAGGGGAGATGGATTTGAAGATCTTGATCAGCACTGGTTCCTATGTGAAGCCATATGGAATATTAGAAAAACTTTGTTTAGCACTACCCTAAGGGATCGTTCATTGAGATAGTACATGAATCTTATCCAAGGAATTTCATATCCTAATCTGATGAATGCAATCAAGAATGCATTAATTTCATATTTCAACAAACCCAAATCAGAATCACAATGTATTACAGAACTGAAAGAAATCAAGCAGAAGGTAGCTGAACCTATTTAGGAATTCGATCAGATATTGAAGACCTTGGTTGGCCGATTGACTTTTCAAATACTAGATGAGCAGAACAAAGAATGGTTCATTGCTCTCCTCTTACCACACATTAGATTTCCTGTAATGATACAGAAAATCGCTTTGCAGGCTGAGGCAGTGGAAATTGCCATGAAGTTAAAGTCAAATATTGAGTCAACTAACTAGTTTGTCTCTACAGGTTGAAGATATGAAGAAAGATAAGGGAAAGGATAAAAGAGAAGACATATGGTGTGTCAAATGTAAATCAGAAGGCCATGACATGGAACACTGCCCCTTATTTCATGAATACTTGGCCTCTGGAGCTTCGATCCCTTTGAAGCAAGTCACCCTACCCTGGTGCAAGGAATGCATAAATAGACATTGCCCTGGTGAGTGTTATTACATGAAAAAATATGTTCAGAAACCCAAAAATTTGTATTGCACATTATTTAAGTCTATGGGGCATGATGATAGAGACTGTAGGGCTTAAGACATCATGCACAAAAGGTCAAGAGACATATACAAAATTCAAGGCGAAGTACAAAAAGAAGGAAACACTACACAATATAACTCCCTTAGGAGAGGAAACTCCAATCCTCATGGTGTATTTAGAGGATGAGGACGAGGAGGAGGTATGGGTCGAGGCTGAGGATAGATAATCTATTAAAACTGTGCACAACTAGGACACCTAGCAAGGGACTGTCAGAACCCTTTCACTACTTGCAGCTATTGCAGTTCCTTCAAACACATTATAGAATATTGTCATGTGTTGCTAGCTAAGCTTCAGGAAAGAGAAGAATCTCAGTAGAACCCACAAGTGAAACTGATATATGTTGAACCTCACGGATGTGAGAATTGTACAAGAGCTACAAAATTTAATCAAACAGTATGAGATAGGAAAGATAGATCCCTTACTGAATAGGGTAGTACATCAAATCACTAAAAAGAGAAGGAAAAATAAGGAATTACACTTGAATACTGAAATAGGAGAATATGATATATATTATGTGGTCCTCGACTTAGGGTTGGAGGTCAATGTCATAACGAAGAAAACCTGGGCACCGATGGGACAAATAAAGTTGATTTACTCCTCGATCAGGCTTAGGATGGCTAATCAACATACAATAAGCCCCTTTGGAATATTGTAACATGTCCCTGTGGACATCGACAGAGTAAGAACGTTTGCATATTTTGAGTTAATTGAGATAGTTGATGACAATTTCCCTTACCCTGCGCTGTTAGGAATTGATTGGGATTTCAATAATTCCACTGTGCCTGATTTAAAGAAAAGACAAATGACTTTTGAATGAGATGGCCTTACGTTCATTGCACAGAACCTTTGGATCCAGATGAAGGTCAGCAATACACATAACCTATCAAAGAAGAATACCACGCATATGAACTAGAAAACATATACAAATTAACAACCAAGTAACATGATTACATTAATCCTATGACCGATGGAAACCTCAACTAGCGAAGTGACAACACATGCTCATCATATTCAAAATAATCACTGGAGAACTGACAGAACAAGATGTATGAAGTATCTACAAGGAGATGTGCTAGATTAACCAGAGAATTTCATTGGATCGACACAACAGTAAGTAACTTTCCCACTTTTGATGGTTTGAATCCTTTAGAAACCTTCTTGTCAAAATTCTAAGCAAGTGTACCAATGCAACAAAGATTTTTGGAAATGGATGAGGCCTTGTAAGAAACACCAGCAAGATGGTGGGGAACACACAAAAACATCATTACAGAATGGGTACAATGTCGTACCTTGATGACCACGCGGTTCTCAGCACAAGTAGAAGGCTAAGAAGTTTGCTACACAGGTCAAAGTTTCACAAAGAACCATGTGCGAAGTTGCGAGGAAGTGTGGAGAACCATTCCTCAAGAGTAGTGGGTGCACATATTCATTAACACACTAGACACAACCCCCATCAATTGGTACCTTCAAGTGGAGCTGCGCCTCATCACTGTAGATTGGGGAGGTATGACTCAGAAATCTGTAAGCACCTTCTTATTTGACAGTCAATATCCTTCAGTAGATCAAGCGCTACAGATTGTAAGACATAAAGTATTCGAGGTGGCCTCTAGCCCCCCTTTAGAAAAATAAGAGGACGAATTGACTGCGCCTCTCCAGAAACTGCAAGGTGTTTACAACATCAATGTTGATGAAGACGATGATCCTAGGAAGGTGAACATTGTTGAAATAGAAGGCCAAAGAGATGGTAAAGGACTAGAATTTGAGCTACCATTCATTGGACAACCGATCAAGATTAAGAAGATAAAAATTGGAATAGAGAAAACATTGAAGCTTACAAATGTTGGAGATTATTGGTATGTTGCTACTATTGACAACATAACAGAGTTACTGCATGAATATCAGGACTTGTTTACAACCAAGTTCAATTATATGAATGGAATTAAAGGGCCTATGGGAGAGATGAGAATCCCTTTGAAACTGGATGCAATACCATTCAAATAGAGACCCTATAGACTGAAACCTAAGTATAAGGAGAAAGTGAAGATTGAGCTCGATAGAATGTTGGAAGCAGGAATTATAGAACCTATCGAAGAGTTGGACTGGATTAGCCCTATGGTGGTGCAAGACAAGAAGACATGAGAGATCATGATCTGTGTATATCTCAGGAAGTTGAATGATGCCATTTTGCATGATATTGAATCTCTAAGGTTAATGTTGGAAAACTGCAGGCAATGTCAAATTTCCTTGAATCTGAAGAAATGCATCTTCTTTTCACCATTTGGAGTGTTTTTAGGTCATATTGTATGCAAGCATGGATTGTTGGTAGATCCATCTAAAATTTATATTATAGTTGATTTACCCCCTCCTACTTCAGTCAAATAGTTGCGCACTACGCTAGGACATACTGGATATTATAGGAAGTTCATTAAAGTATATGCCCAGATTACAACACCTATGGAGAATATTTTGAAGAAATATTGTTAGTTTAGTTGGACAAAAGAATGCCAGCAGAGCTTCGACACACTGAAACAAAAAATGGTTACTGCGCCCATTTTGGTTTTCCGATATTGGAGCAAGGAATTTCACGTGCATGTCGATGCAACTTCCATTGCATTGGGAGTTGTGTTAACAAAACCTGACGAAGGAGATATTGACCACCCGTTATCTTTTGCTAGTAGAAAGCTATCAATAGTTGAGATTAATTACACCACCACTGAGATAGAAGGATTAACCATGGTGTATGCACTGTAGAAATTTCACCACTACTTGTTGGGAGGACACTTTAAAATGTTTATTGATCACTCCGTGCTGAAATACCTAGTCAACAAGCTAGTGTTGAGGGGAATAATATGTAGATGGATTCTTCTATTTCAATAACACGAGTTTGAGATCAAAGTTAATCTAGGAAGGATGAACAAAGGTCATGACCACTTGTTGAGGTTGGAACATGGGGAAGAGCCTACCAGTTTGGAGGATACAGTGCTAGATGCATAGTTACTGGCCATTAGAAAGATTGATGACCACTTCGCATAGATAGTCAAGTTCCTGTCAATGGCAATGACACCTAATGAGTATACAATTCCCCAGAAGAAGCAACTAGTAGTGCGCACTGCTGACTTTTCACTTATAGCTGGACATCTATACAATATTGGACCTGATGAGATATTGAGAAGGTGTCTTATGAAGGAACAGTGACCATTGATCCTCACAGAATCTCATGAAGGCATCCCAACAGGACATTACGCAGGGAAAGCAAATGCACATAAGGTTCTTAGAGTTGGCCTTTGGTGGCCTACCTTACATAGAGATGCCACGAACTATTACAAAGCCTGCGATGTATGCCAAAGAGTTGGGAAACCATCCAAAAGAGATGAAATGCAATTAACACCACAACTGACCCTAAAATAATTTGAGAAATGGGCTATTGACATCGTGCGATCTATAAACCCACCAGGGAAGTGCACAGGAGAAAGGTACATAATTACTACAGAGCACTTGAATAGATGGGCCAAAGCAAGAGAAGTTAAGGATTGTAGTGAAACTATAGCTGTGTGCTTAATAACCAGGTTTGGATGCACAAAGATCCTCATGAGTGATCAAGGAACACATTTCATAAATAAAATAGTTGAAGCCCTGACTAATGAATTTGCAGTCCACCATCAGAAGATCACACCTTACCATCCCCAAGAAAATGGGACAGTGGAAACATTCAACAAGATCTTGGAGACAACGCTGACGAAGATTTGAGTGTGAACATGGATGACTGGGATTTAAGAGTACCAATAGTACTGTGGGCCTATAAAACCACTTGCAAGAAACTAAAAATGTAGACCCCTTTTAAGTTGGTGTATGGTCTTGAATTCGTTGTCCCAATGGAATATTTGGTACCAAGCCTAAGAATTGTTTCCTTTACAGATATGGATAATACTGGCATTGTTCGAGAGAGGCTTGCCCAGTTGGTTAAACTAGAAGCAGACATATTTATTGTAGGATTCCATCAGCAGGTACAGAAGGAAAGAGAGAAGGCCTATCATGATAGACACATCAAGAAGAAGGCATTTAAACAAGGTGACCTAGTACTGGTATATGATCTAGTACTAGTTCATCAAACACCCTCAGAAGTTTATAATGTAATGGCTCGGGCCATATGAGATTGCCTATGTTACTGAAGGAGGAGATGCACAGTTGAAGACTTTGAATGGAGAATGGAAGGAAGGATTAGAGAATGGGAGCTAGTTGAAGTTGTACTATGACAACCAGTTGCCTCACAACTCTCAGTAAAATCATAAGGAAAAGGGTCTAGGTACTAAGTGCAGTTGAAACTAGGTACCAGACACAGAAAATACTCGAGCATATAAAGAAAATTGAGGATGAAACTATCAAAAACTTCCAGGATAGGTTTGAGTACATACTATATCAAATTCTTGAAACTCATCGTCCTGAAGACAAATACATTATCCATCTCTATACCAATGTACTTTTAGTGCATCTAGGTTTTCCCCTCAGTAAAAAGGGCCCAAGAATGCTCGATGAAGCTCACAGCATGGCTAAAAGAATCAAGCAAAATATCTCCTTGTCCAAGATAAGACACTTCTTTACCTTGGGAACTTTTAGTGTGGAAAGTTTATTTTCCCTTGAAACCTTTACTGTTGATTTTCAAGAAGAAGGGGAGCAAAATTTTGACCAACAAGGAAGAGAAAAGAATCACTAAAGACACAGTTGAGGAGCTAGAACCCGAACAAGATGATGAAGTATTGACATACTCTCCTCTCTCTCTGATAAATTCATCCATGAGCCTTTTACCCCTACACAAGAAGAAGAGAATGAGGTTACTCACTTTCCTTTTCAGGATCATGACAATGCCTTGTTTTATGATTTAGATAAGGAAGAAGAAATGGAATCCTCAAACAAAGAAGACTTTCCTTGTTGTACAGTTGAAGATGAAGGGGCAACTGAGGATAAAACAATGATGCATGTTGAAGACACCCAAGTCCTCAAATCTCCTGCAAAATAAGAAACAAACACAGTAAGTTACCCTCATCTCCATGATTTTGATAATTCTCCACTTTATGATTTGGGAAATGAGGAGGAGATGGATGAGCCCTTGAATGTTTTGAATCCTTCATGTTATGATATATATAGTGACATAGTTAATATTGATGAGTTCATACATGTTGGTAGACGTAAGTGGGATGTGGTTGATTATGGTATGAACCCCATTTACAACATTGACAAACATTTCCAAGTGTTTTCGTTACAGTTATTAGAACAAGTTACTCTTGATTTTGACCAGTGGCAACAAGGAGATGATACAACTATTGTTACTTTCCAAACACCCAAGGTTGACCTAGTCTCGTATTTTTCTGATGATTTTCAGTCACACCTTGAGGATTTTGATGAGTAACCCTCTGAGCACTTGGATTCATTCCATGAAGAGGATTATCAACCACCATTGTGCTCATGTCTTGGTTGAATCAAGGACATTGTTTGACTGAAGAAGGATTCTTGTGACATCTTTCTCCAACCACCTTCGATTACTTTACCTTGTTGTGTCATTAAAGGTGTAGTTGGGAAGTATGTCTTTTGTATTGAGTTTCTTGTAGATCAAAACCTAGAGTTCAAGGGTAGTTTGAATACTCCAAGAAAAGGTCTTTCATCTAAACCTTTTAACCTTCCCTTGAGAATTTGTCGATCATCATCTAGATCATTTTCAATCCTTTCAAAGATTTTAGATTATGAGGACATCCTAGGTAGCCAACTTTCAAACCTTTTGATTCAGTTTTATGAACCTTTGATTTTTCACGATCCCTTCCTGAAGTGGATTGAGCACTTTCCTCAAAGAATGACTTGGCATGATTTTATCCCTCCCACCCACCTCCATGAGTTGTAGTTTATGGTTTTCGATGATATGATACACTCTCTAACCCATGTTATTTTTGTGCTTAACTTATCATTATTTTGGTTTATGATGAACCATAGAGGCTAGTATTGTGAGACATTGCTAGGATGGTTTCACTGGTCATTTGACTGAATAATTTGTTTTCACACTTTTATATATGCTTTCTTTCACTTTGAAATGTATGAGCTGGGGGTGATATCACCACCCCAAATGACTACTAACATCTTTATGTTGAGATCAAGAAGGTCACAGGTTATGCCAGAGATGATGAGGTTCTCATGCACTTTATGGTGAGCACATGTCCCGGAGTTGGAGACAGATGTTATCCCCAAGTTTACGGATAACTAAGGAGATTATGTCTCGAGGCCCGTAGGTCCTAGACATGGAGTACCGAGAGCCAAATCAACTTCAACATGGCCCTATAGGGCCCATATTTTCATTCTTCAGCACCTCACTACTAGCCAATATGAAGAGCCAATTGACAGAGTGTAAACATGGGGTAAAAGGAATTATGGGTTTTCCTCCATCTTGTGTAGCTCCTTTTTCAAGCGGGTTCCAAGCTTGGGACCTAGAGCTAATATTCTCTCAAGAGGACCTCACAATCCAGCGATGGCATGGCGGACCAAGGTGATGAGGTGACAGAGAGGAGGTAGGGTTTCGACACCCTACAACGAGGACTTTTTGTATAATTAGGACAAAAATATTTTGGATGGTGGTTAAGTATTGATTAGAAATTTGTGTGTCACAGATGTGGGTCCATGATGGTCAGAGGGTTTCTCTCGACATTGATGGAGGAACTGGGGAGACGAAGTAGTGGGAGGAGAGGTCGAGAGGGTGTTATAAAACGTGCAGGGAAACTTGTCGCGTTTGACACACAAGATACCCATGGTTCAGGTAGAGGATCTACCTAAAGCCATGCAATGACGGGTGGTTGGTGTACCCAGGGCATGGGTATGACTCTTTCAGCATCTTGAAAATTCCATGGTTTGCTACCATGACACACATCTGGCGCCACAGGTGTAGATGTTGTGGGATATCATGATACAAGTTGGATATGTGTATGAGGGTGTTAACCCCATTTTGTACTATAAACACCATATTTTTTGAAATATATAAAAGGTGTATATAACATAGTTATATTTTTCAATGTGTACATTGATTAGATGTTTTGTTTGATTTTAAATATGTGACTAATTCTAATCTAAAACATAGTTAGAATAATCATCAGATACATAATTAGAACTTCTAGGAATATGATAATATGTAATAAAATCAAAATGTCCTTCTAAAAGATGTACCCATAGGAATCACCGGAGTAAAGAAGGATCACACATGCGGTAGCGATTGTTCGGTAACAGTCGTTCAACTAACGCACTACTAACTAGGAATCCAAGTGAACTTCTAATGTATGGATGGCATGTGAGATAACATCATGTAAAAGTTCTATAACATCGCTACATTCAGCCACATTGTTCGTGGATGGCCCTAGGAATATGCCTCCTGAAGACACAAATAGACCCTCGAGTGAATAATTCACCCAAGCAGCAGAAGCCAAGTTCCGTATGTGATGACTAGCCCTATCTACGAATCCTAGGTAGACTGGCGACTCCGTTGACATCTGTCAACCAAGTGAAAACTCGATAAGAAACCCGAAGATGAAAAATAAAAAATATATACACTAAATTACATTAGTATACAAAGAGATCTGCCTAATATTGAGGCTCAAGCATAGTATCATTTCAAGTAGATCCCATTTCTGAGCTCGGCCAACTTATTCCCTTCACAATATTCCAAATCATAGACTCCTTTTTCTAGCACACTTTGGATGATGTAAGGCTCATGCCACATGGGTTTAAACTTGTCTGCCCGCAATGGTTCTTTGGCTTGATCATACAAGAGGAACTAGTCACCCTCAGCGTACAACTGAGGACAACCAACCTTATCATATTGAACCTTGACACGCCATTTTTTTGTCCTGATATCCGTAGAGGCATATTGATGTCTCTCATCAAGACTCTTTAGGTGTACAAGGAATCGTTCAAGATTGGAAGTGTTAGGTAGGAGCGTGACTACCAAATTAAGAGAAGGGATTTCACATTCAATGGGTAATATTGATTCCATACCATGTACTAACGGGAAAGGGGAAAATCCGGTGGTAGTCTTGACCGAGGTTCGGTATGCCCAAAGTGCAAGATATAGCATGATGTGTCAGTCAGACTTACTCTGACTAACATCTTTTTGAAAAATGGTCTTGAGATACTTTTTCTCTACTTGTCCATTTGCCTGGGGATAATAAGGAGAAGAGTGACCATGCTTAAACCCCAATTTAGTTGTTATTTCTTCCATCATTTTATTCTGAAAGTGACTTCCATGGTTAGTGACAATCTCACTCGGGATACCGAATCGGGTGATAATATGTTTGAATATGAAGAAGGTTGCAGTATTCCCATCAAATTTAATTGTAGGCATGGCCTTGACCCACTTATTAAAGTAGTCGAGGACCACGATAATGTGTTGATGCTCCACTACTTGCAATCAATGAAGTCCACACCCTACTTAGTGAATGGACTGTCGATAATAACTAGGTGAATACGGGATGGATGTGAGCACATTTTCTAAGTGATAGAGGTGACACTTCTTAACTGCTTCAATACAATCCTTAAATATAGTAGGCCAAAAATAACTAGCCCGCAAAATATTTTGGGATGTCGCAAGCCCAGATAAATGACCACCACAAGCCCCACTATGGCAATCGTTTAGTATAGACTCGGCCTCTCCGGGAGATAAGCAATGCTGCAAGATATCATCTTTTCCTTGGTGATACAAAGTGTCACCGACAATATTATATTTCTTGGCTTGCTATCTTATACACCATCGATCATCTCGTGAGAGATGCTGAGGGAACTTCAAATACTGAAGATAGAGAATGATGTCTTCATACTAGGCATCAGACGATGATGTGTTCGTCCACAAATGAATCATCATGGATAACGTCCTCATCTAATCATGGGAAATCATATATCAACTCTGCAAAGACTAGGGACTTCTTGGATTTAGCGGAAGCGAATTTGAGATCAAACTCCTACAAAATGACATTCCATTTATTATATTTCCGTCCTATGATATGATATGTGATATGTGTAGTGTAGTGTAGTGTAGTGTAGTAAAGTTTGACTAAGATAAGAAATAACGTGCTTGTGGAGCTCGTCATCCTCTTGAACTAGAACCATACCATTTGTATCGTATTCTAGAGGCTTCAGCAGAGGCGTCGAAACCAAATATTTCTTCAAAGCATCGAAGGACTCCTAGGCTCACTCATCCCAGATAAAAGGGGTTTCCTTCTTCAAAAGACCAAATAAGAGGAAAGGGGCCCTGCATCCCAACTTAAGAGGATGAGGATACAAGAATGAAACCTTTAGTGATAGTAGCATAGTTCACTATAAACCTACAAAGAAAGAGTTGTCTAATTGTGCGCAGGGGAGGCAACCGAAGTATTGCCTCAACCTTAAGAGGATCTACCATGATCCTAGTCTCAAAAACTAGAAAACCTAACAAATGACCAGAATTAATGCAAAATATGCATTTATAAGGGTTTAATCAGATCCTATAATAAAAACATCTTTTGAAAAGAAGCCAAAGGTGGATAACGTGATCCACTCTCATGCGAGAGTGAGCAGGAAGATCGTTAAGGTAAGCTTCAACTATGTGCTTAAGATCATGAAATGGGAAAGTCGTGGCATGTTGAAAGGTTTCTCTGGCATTGCAAAAGTTCCCCAAGGACAAATAAATGTCGTCTTGTGTTGATCCTCAGGTTTAATTTGAATTTGATTATATCCTAAAAATTCGTCCTTGAAATAAAATACTTTGCTTCCCACACACTCGTCGAGAATATGATCGATGAAAGGTGTGGGGAGCTTGTATTTTAGACAAGCCTTGTTTAGGTCACATAAATCCATACATACATGGATGGTTCCTTGCTTCTTATCTATAGGAGCAGGGTTGGATACCCAATATGTTAAAGGAACCGAGTAGATGAAGCCAACATTAAGTAGCTTCACCACCTCTATCTTAATAAAAGGGGCCTTTCGAGGGGTGAAAACTTAAGACATTTCCGAACAGGTTTAGCATTCAGATACATTTTAATTTTGTGTTCGACAATACGAGGGTCGATCCCTAGGATCTCTTCATAGGACCAAGCAAATACATCTCAAACCAAACAATCTGCACTAATATTTACATTTTCAACCTTACCAGGGGTACAAGAGATGTCGATCTAGATGGTAAGATAAATACTCACCTTATTTCCTTCAGCATAAATGGCATGTGTGTCTAGTGGAAATACGGTGTGACCGACTATCTCACTCAAGGTATGTTAGAATTCATCTTGTTCGATTCTTTCAATATCTGGTAGAAAATAGGAACGATGATGCATATCATACCAAGGCTTGTCGGGAGAATTCATGTCTTTAATGATGGTTTCATCTGAAGGAAAAGTCCCATTGAGGCAATAATGTGAATAGGACAATGAGGTGGCCCACATGGGCCTAGACACGAGATCCTACTCATCATTCAGCAAGGGAACAAGCTCAGGATCGACAGAAGAGTCAATAATATCTTGGTACACAAACTCTATTGTCGATAATGACATGGCCATCCCATCATGCGAGTTTCCTTTCGAAGACAAAGTTGGGGAAGGTAGGGTCCACAGATAATCAAAATAAGACGTGTAGAAAGAAGTGAACCTCCCAGTTGAGACAGTCCTACTGGACATGGCATAAACTTGATGGTTTGGTGTTGAGAAGTCGAAAGTACCCATAAGGGAAGAAAACATTCCAACACCAATATTCTCGATTGGATGTCAATAATTTTTTATCACAGGGATCGACTATCCAAGAGATGCATTAGGGATAAGGTACGCAAAGGATAACTAATCGATCATTACAATCTTCCCTTCATGAGGAAAACAAAGAGTACAGAAAATGGATGATACGATGACGATCATAGCATAAGTTCAATTGCAACCTAGAAACAGGTTATAATAAAGAGGCTCATCCACTACCTCTACTTCCACCTCTACTGTATTCCCGCCTAATTGGACCATAAAGGAAGGGAGAATATCATGGGGGAAGAAGTAATGACCATCAAAAGCAGTCAACATGTTCAATGATTTGGAAAGGGTCAAAGAACCGAAAGCTTTCCAAAAAACTAGGGACATCACACACGTAGCAGTGCCTTCATCAACAACTGCACGTTTGATGGTATACTTTGAATAATCCACATGGATTTTGAAAGCCACATGGTAAGGAAAGCAAGGCTTAACATCTATGATGTCAAACTTGATAAGCTTTGAGCCACTAGGTTCTACAGCTCCTAGAGCAGAGAGTAAGGCATTCCTCTGTGAAGGACACGTCTAGAGTACCTCCAAAGCTGACATAGCACAAGGGGTTTTTCCCATGTCCTCAACAATAGAGTAGTTTTGGGCAGCTCTAGCATTTGGATTATGGGTAAAGTGCTTGAGTACTCCTTTCATAATACAAGGTTGTGGCTCTAGTTTCTCAATATGTAAATTTGTCTATGGGGGAGGAGGAGGAGATTCTAGACCAAGAATAGTTTTCTTAGAACTATAATCTCGAGATCGAGTGGCTATATCAATTTTTTCATCGACCATATTGATACATAGACGGTCTCCATCTTGCTATTGTTGGTTTTGACCAACTACCTTTCCGACGTTTGAGGAGCTCGAGGCTAAGTGTTGATTGTGTGGGAATGGATTCATCAGCATGACAGGCAATTGAGATAAAAGCCTCACAACTTCTGCAAGTTTGGGGCACAAATGGCTAAGGTGATCATCTCTGAAAATCTTAGAGGGAAACTTCACCTTACGTTTTTCTCATTTTCCCTCTCTAGCACTATTACCTGTCTTCTCAATATTGTCCTTGGATTTATTACCATGTTTCCCACCCTTATGGTTATTATGTCCTTTCTTCTTATTCCCTCCTAATGGTTGGTTACCATTCAAGTTGGTCGACGATTTCACTGAGTGTACATCCATCGAATGAGTGGGATTAGAGGATACAGACTAACTTGGTCTTCCTACAGACTATTTTAAAGACAACTCTTTTATTTGGTTCGTCACTGAGTCTGTCGAATTTACATTGGCATACTGTACAATGCCATCAGAATGAGGTCCGGTATTTTGTCTAAGGTCGTAAGTAGACCATGGTGCCTCGGGAAGGAGGTGGTATAGAATCCTAGACTGACCATATATCAAATCTAACTGTTAGGATCTAAAGATAACTTCTTCCTCATAAGTAACCTCGGAAGTAGAAATGTCCTTCGATTTAGGAGGATGTAAGGACTTAGAAAACCATTCTAACAAAAAGGTCGGGGGTACAGGGGTCTTAATCAACCTCTTCCATCTACGCCACTCCTAGATATGGTTCGAGATAACATGTCCTTGTGGACATTGACGAAGTAAGAAAGTTTGTAGATTTTGAGGTAATTGAGATAGTTGATGGTAGCTGCCCTTACCCTGTGCTGTTAGGAATTGATTGGGATTTCAATAATTACACTATGGTTGATTTAAATAAAAGAAAAATGAATTTTGAAAGAGATGGCCTTAGGTTCATTGCAGCTTTGGATCCATATGAAGGTCATTGCACAAAAAGGGGAAGATTCACTATGCACAAGAGATTCACAGGATCATTAACAAACACAATAAGGTGTTTGGACCTATTCCACCAGGTGTACCACCTGACAGGGGATTTGCACATATCATTGATTTAGAGGAAGGAGAAAAAACAATCATCACCATGCCTTATAGACACCCAAATAAGTACAAGGATGAAATAGAGAAGGAAATCAAAGAGCTATTGGATATGGGACACATCAAGCCAAGTTCCAGCCCTTTTTCCTCTTCAGTGGTGTTGGTCAAGAAGAAGGATGGAACCATGCACATGTGCATTGACTTCAGGGAACTAAACAAGAAAACAATCAAATACAGGTATCCCATACCAAGGATTGACGAGTTACTGGACAATCTTCATGGGGCTGTCTATTTCACCAAAATTGACATGTTCTCTAGCTACCATCAAATCAAGATGAGGGAGGAGGACATCCCAAAAAATGATTTTAGGTGTCACTATGGACACTATGAGTTATTACTCATGCCATTTGTCTTAACTAATTCCCTTGCCATGTTCCAATAATGTATGAATCATGTCTTAAACAAAGAGTTAAGGAAACGTCTTCTTGTTTTCTTTGATGACTTGCTAATCTATGGCAAGATGTGGGAGGAACACCTTTAGCATGTGGAACAGATATTGACTATCATGGAGGATCAGTCTTTGTATGAAAAGGAGTCCAAATGTGAATTTGGAGTCACAAAGGTCCTCTACTTGCGACATATTATTGGGGTTAAAGGATTATAGGTACATGAGGAGAAAATTTAGACCATAGTTTAATGGCCCACGCCCAAAACCCTTATAGAGTTGAGGGGACTTCTGGGCATCTACAGCTATTACATGAGATTCATCAAAGGGTTATCCCAATTGTGTGCACCCTTTACCTATCTAACAAATAAAGGGGCCTTCATATGGAGTGAAGAGGCCCAAACCACCTTCGACAAAATGAAGAAAGTAATGAGCATGTGCCTTGTGTTGGCACTACCATATTTCGGCCAACCTTTCACCTTGCAGTGTGATGCCTCCAAAGAAGGAATTTTGGTTGTATTGATGTAGAATATGCACCCTCTTTCCAATGAGAGTTGAAAGATCAGGGGTCCTAAGTTACTTTACACTATCTACGACAAAGATATTTTGGCCATCATGCACGGCTTGGCCAAATTCCGACAATACTTGGTCAGTGCTAGATTTATGGTAAAATCATATCACAATAGCCTTAAGTACTTCTGGGAGCAGAGATGAAAGACAATAGAAGTGGGTCAGTAAGATACATGCCTATGAATTTGACATTGAATTCATCAAAGGGAAAAACAACATAGTGGCAGATGCATTATCCAGGAAGCCATTAGTCTATGCCATGATAGATGTATTAGTTGATTGGAAGGACCACTTTGTGATGGAATACTAAAAAAATCAGTTCACTTATCAGGTGATAGATGGACAGGTATAGGATGATAACTTCAGGGTCATAGAGGGAATCATCTACTACAAGGGCTGAGTCTTTTTGGTTCCTGAATCAACCTTCAATATCATAACACCCTGTTTCCACGAGTCTGTAAAAATAACTATATTGGCCAAGAACTATGGCAAACTCATAGAGGTGAATGTTTGATTTGATGGACCTTTGTATAAAAGGTTGATGAATGTAAATTATGTTATGAATATGTGTTGCATGACTGTTGGGAGGGGGATGTGCTAAACGAGACCACGATGGCTAATGAGAAGTGGTGGAAGGGACCTGGAATGGTTGCGTTAACTTCCACCGAGCCAGTACCGTACTGGTTTTTTCTTGCTCAAAGACCAAAGCAACTCTCTGACCCCGGAATGGATTTCCCATCATATTGGTAGGTGGGGAGGCTCCTCAAGAGTTAATGAGGGGATGGTGGTGAACCTCCCATCTGTAAAAGCTCCCAGACTTGACCATGGACGAGATAATTTGTGCCACATGCAATCTTGCAGAGAAAAAGGAAAGAGAGGAAGTGTGGTAAGGGGGAGAGATCACACGCAATAGGGATCATGGAAGAGAATAGGAGAAAACTCTAGAAACATAGAGAGTTCTGAACATAGGAGGAGGAGAGTAACCTTCATCCTTGACTTCTGTGGAGCTAGAAGTAAGAGACTGAATCTCAAAGCATCATGGTCTAGCTCGAGGGTGGCTAGTGGTAAATCCGTTTGGAGTCACTGAGCCTACGGTTGGGTGGAAATGAGCACCCCTCTCAGTAGTTGCATCATGCCTAGTGTTTCTGATAAGTGTTTATATTGTATTTTTAATTGAATATCATGAATGCATGCTCATGCTTATACGCTCATAAATGGTTTTTGGATAGAAGAGTTTGCCTTGTGTTTTGATTGGAAATAATGGATGCATGCTTATACTTGTATGACCATAATTAGTTTATGTATATAATGAATAAGTTCAGAATACAAGTCCATTCCCTTGAGATTTGTCCCATCTACTTGACTCACACTATTCCCTGGTTTGATTTGTCGAAGACACCTCCTCTCGGGAAGTTTCCTCACATTCCAGAGCCAGAGTGAATTCCTTGAAAAGACTATCGTTATAGTAAACCCACGAGTTTACTTTACCCCTATCGCAGAGTCATAGCTCTGTGAATTATGAAGGATTTTCAGTTAGGTCATCAAGCCTAAGCATAATTACCCAAGAACCCTCTATAGGTCCAGATGACCTGGGTCTGAAAACCTTGTACAAGAAAGAGTAGTTCTCTCAGGTTTTGAAGTCGCGGGAGTTCGAAGCCCCGAGAGGTTGAATCTCATGAATCAAGATCAGAAAGGATAGAGAGTCCCATTTATCGAAAGAGAATACCCCATCATTTGGTAGACGAATGGTCGGAATCCTTTCGGAAATACCCCAGATTTGTCAAGACCAATGGATCTAGAGGAGGAGCGTAGGTGTTAATACCTCGACCCCTTCAACCTTCGCAAGTAGGGATGGAATCTAGGACTGTAGATACAAGGATTTGTTGGAGCTTTATGGACCGTGGGATCATGGGAGGCTCACAACTGATAATCTCATATAGAAATTTCCTTATTGGGAGTTCGGGGATCAGAGTTTTGAAAGGTAAGGTAACTCTCTGCTGTGGATTTACGCAAGTCGTGAAATCCTGGTATATGAAACCCCCAATCAGTTTAGCGTGAATAGGTTTTGGCATTTCGGCACCTGGGAAACCAAAGGGTAAGACCCCTCATTTTCTCCAGTTGTGAAATTCCGGTATACGAAACCCCGAATCGGGTTAGCGTGAATAGGTTTCAACATTTCGCCACCCAAGAAACCAAAGGGAAAGACCCCTCGTTTTCGCAAGTCATGAAATCCCAGTACCCGAAACCCCGACACACTCTATCGATGAGCCCTTGGTCACCAGACAGTGTCTTGTGGTAGGAAGGAGGAGTCCCAAAAGAATCTGGATCATCCATTTGTAGGGGTCACGCGGTGAATATCTAAATCCACCGGGGTTCTGGACATTGTAGGAATAGGAGTGAAGACCCCGCCCGAAACCCCGAAAGGTAGAATGTCGGGATTTAATCTGAGTTGTTGATCAAGTCGATGATATGGACAGTAGATCTGAATGATATTGATCTTTCGAGTTCTGGGAATTTGAAAGGGAAAGGAGGAATGCTTGCATCACGATTCCCCAAATCGAGAAACCCCGAAAGCATTTAGAGGAATAGCACCAGGTCATAGGACCGATTGTATGAAAAGCGACCCAAGGGAGGAGCTAAGGATCTGTTAGACCCTTTCAAGTTTCAGCTATTCGAAAGATAGAGAACAGGGGAACGCTTGCATCGTGATTCCCCAAATCGCAAAAGCCGGAAGCACCTTTTTGGTAAGGCCTATGGTCATAGCCAACGATTACATGGAGGAGGATAAGGGAAGGGATGGTCTGTGCTAGGCTCCATAGAAATTCTGGGATTCTATCCCTCAAAGAAAAGACAAAAAGAAAAAGAAAATCTTAGCTGTCATAGTGGGTGTGTGACAAATTGGTATCAGAGCATGGTTACAACACTTGGCCTACTTGGGCTCATGGACGAGTTGTGTAGAAACTCCATTTGAAGTACTCTTAAAAGGAGTAACTCTCTATCCTAACCCCCTTTATCAAAATCCAAAATTAAGAATGAAAATTCCTATTGTGTGTATGCATTTGAAAAAATATGAATTAAGCAYTGATTGTGACTGAATATAATGTTGACTAACAACAAKTGTTTTTCTTGCACAACAAATGAACGATTAACCGCGGGAAACTGCATATGCATAGAATGGTGATGCACCATGAAGTGGGGGATGGTTCCCACAATAGAGACAAAGAGTCTAAATAAAGGAGAGTGGTGAAGACCCCTCTATATCTAGCTGAGACTGTGAGGAGCCTCATGGTCGAACTATAGAGCTGCAAGGCCGACAATGAGAGCTTGATAAAAGAGCAAGAAAAAAATGGATATTAATGCAGTCTTGCTGCAGAGCTTATCTAACATACAAAGACAATTGCAACATGGACCTGACACCAGTCACGCAGACCAACGACAGACAAAGAAAAGTTGAAGTCCACCTGAGATACTGAAACATGGTCTTTTAAGTGGCCACACTGGGAAGAGCACCTAGAGAAAGGTCCACCCCAGAGATAAGGGACAAGCATCAGACGATTCCCGTGGAAAGGAAATTGGTGACTCAGAGGGATCTTCTAGTAGCAGAACTAGTTCTTATTCCCGAAGAAAATTAAAGAAGCGAAATCATTCCAAAAATCATAATCTCGAAGAATTCAAGAAGGCCAAACCACCCTCTTTCGAAGGTGAAATAAATAAGGGAGAGGAAGTGGAGGCCTGGCTGCTTGGACTAAAGAAGTATTTCAGATTCCATGAATTCTCGGAAAACTTGAAGGCCCGAGTAGCCACTTTCAACCTGAATGGGAAGGCTTCCATTTGGTGGGAATACCTTAAGAATGTAAAATGGATTCACGAAGAAGACCTATCTTGGGAATGGTTTGAGAAATACTTCAGGAAGAAGTATCTGTCGGAAAAGTATTTTGATGAAAAGACTAAAGAATTCTATGAACTCAAGCTAGGGCAATGCACCATAGAGGAATATGTCAGTATATTCCTCGAGTTGCTGAGGTACGTACCCTATATAAAAGCAGAAAAGGAAAAGGTGCAACAATTCATCAGTGGACTACCTAAGGACTATTACCCTATATAAAAGCAGAAAAGGAAAAGGTGCAACAATTCATCAGTGGACTACCTAAGGACTATCAGAATAGGATTGAGTTTGATGAGCCAAAGACCCTAGAAGACACTATCTGAAAGGCAAGATATTGTTATGAATAGCTTGGGCATCGGACAGAACCTCGCAAAGGCTGGAAGCAGAAGAATAGTTCGGGATTCCAGAAAAAGGGGTTTAAATCCCCAAGACTTAAAAACTATAAAAAGGACTCAAGGATGAGATTTCCAACCTAGAGTGTACACTAGTAGAATTTCCCCTCCCATAGTGGAAATAAACCTTTTGGATCCACCCCAGGAAAGATTGATAACCCGAAGAAAAAACCCTTGAAATGTTGGGGTTGTGGAGAAGAACATCTACTGAGGGAATGCCCGCATCGACAACAGAACAGTCGAAGAATTTATAGTGTTCAAGAAGATACCATTGTCAATAACATGGCCAAGAGCGTGCCACAAATTTATGCAGCCATGGATAATAAACAAGCTTAACACCAAGCTTTAGTGGTGGAGATGGAAGGTATGATCGTCAACCATCTAGTGTCTATTCTAATTGACCCTGGTTCAAATTTTAGTTATATAGCCCCTAGGCTATTGATAAGTGTAAATTACAGCCACATAAACATGCCAAGCCATGGTTGGTACAGTTATCCACCGACACCAAACTAAAGGTAATGGAGGTCATACCATCTTGCCAATTCACTATGGGTGAATTCCCCACCCAAGCAACCCTTAACGTATTACCCCTAGGATTGTATGGCCTGTTGATTGGTATGGACTGGCTAGCCACATATAAAGCCAGACTGGACTGTTACCATAAAACCTTAGAATGTGTAAGTGAAGAAGGAAGAAGGATAACCCTTCAAGGGATCCAAAAACCTGTCTCGGTGAGACGAATATCAG
>SNQJ01S0009999.1:27587-47338 GCA_010110895.2 Picea sitchensis | reverse complement strand
GTTACCATAAAACCTTAGAATGTGTAAGTGAAGAAGGAAGAAGGATAACCCTTCAAGGGATCCAAAAACCTGTCTCGGTGAGACGAATATCAGCCCTTCAAATGAGAAAGTATTGCAGAAAGGGATGTCCACTATATGCAATATGGGTGTTGGAATCAGTTGAATATGACAAACTAAGCCTCGAAGACCACCCCACACTAAGAGAATATAGAGATGTGTTTCTGGAAGAGGTACTGGGTCTACCTCCGAGAAGGGACATTGACTTCTCGATATAACTTGCACTAGGAGTAGTGCCAGTGTCTAGGACACCCTATAGAATGAGCACACCCGAGCTAGTTGAGCTTAAAATACAACTAAAATAAATGATGGACAAAGGCTATATCTGACCTAGCGTATCCCCATGGGGAGCACCAGTTTTGTTTTTAAAGAAGAAATATGGTACCCTCTGATTGTGCATAGATTATAGACATCTCAATAAGGTAACCATAAAGAACAAGTACCCCTTACCCCAGATTGATGACTTGTTCGATCAATTGGGAGGTGCTTCCATCTTCTCAAAGATTGACTTGAGATTTGGATACCATCAAGTCCAACTCAAGGGTGAAGACATCCACAAAACTGCCTTCAAGATGAGATATGGTCACTATGAGTTTGTGGTAGTACCATTTGGATTGATTAATGCCCCTGCCACTTTTATGTGCTTGATGAACAATGTGCTAAACAATTTCCTAGACAAATTTGTATTGGTTTTTATTGACGATATATTAATTTACTCCAAGAATAAATAGGAACATGAGGAACATCTTAGACTTGTGCTTCAAGTGCTAAGAGAACATCATCTCTATGCCAAATTTAGCAAGTGCGACTGTTTCCAGAAGCAAATACATTACTTGGGCCATGTCATATTTGAAGAGGGAGTAGCAGTAGGTCCTTACAAGATTGATTCTATCATGGAGTGGCATAGCCCAAAGGACATTTTAGATATCATATCCTTTATGGGCTTAGCAGGATACTATAGGAGATTTATAAAAGGATTCTCCAAGATTAGTTGTCTAATCACTGCCCTCCAGAAGAAGGGATTCAAATTCCTTTGGACCCCAAAATGTGAAGAAAGATTTCAATCCCTAAAACATCTACTGACCCACGGACCTATGTTGAAGATCGATGATCCCGAAGCCTATTTCCTAGTGTGCACAGATGCCTGTAAGGAAGGGCTCAGAGGAGTCCTTATGAAAGGAGGAAGTGTAGTTTGCTATGAATCCCAAAAATTGAATGAGCATGAAGTCAACTATGTGACCCATGATATAGAGCTGACTGCCATAGTGCACGCCTTAAAAATGTGGAGGAATGACCTCCTAGGAAGGAAATTTGTACTTATGACAGACCACTATGGATTGTGTTATCTGTTTGACCAACCAAAGCTCAATGCCAGACAAGCTAGGTGGATGGAACTCCTTAGTGAGTTTGATTTTGAAATCAAACATGTTAAAGAAAAGGAAAATAAGGTGGTCGATGCCCTCAGAAGAAGTATGGAAATGATTCACCTGGCAGCAGTGAGCACCTGCGAGATGAATGTCAAAGAAAGAGTCAAGAATGCACAAGAAATAGACACATTCTTCCAAACCGTGACCTCATACCTGGAGCAAGAACCCACAGGGATAAAGTATGAAGACTACCAGATGATAGATGGAGGTCCGCTAACCTACAGAAACAGAATGTATGTTCCAGATTGTGACGACTTGAAGAGGTTCATAATGGATGAACTACATAAAATACCATATACTGGTCACCCGGGATATCAGAAGATGATCACGTCCACTAGGAAACAATTCTATTGGCCTGGGTTAAAGAAAGACATAGCTAACTATTTAGCTAAGTGCCTAGAATGCCAACAGGTTAAAGTAGAACACTGGCACCCAGCAGGATTATTACAACCTCTACCAATCCTAGAATGGAAATGGGAAACCATTTCCATGGACTTCATCATTGGATTACCAACATTGACCAAATAGAGTGATTCCATCATGGTAGTGGTGGATAAATTGAGAAAGTCTGCCCATTTTATCCCCGTCAAATCGACTTGCAAGGCAATAGATATCGCCAGCATATTCATGAAGGAGATATTCAGACTACATTGTATGCCTAAAAAGATCGTGTCTGACAGAGACACAAAATTTACTTCCAACTTTTGGAAATCCTTGACGGCTGGTCTAGAGACCAAAATATTGTTTAGCACAGCCTATCATCCTCAAACTGATGGATAGACAGAAATATTGAACCAAATATTAGAAGACATGCTAAGAATGCATGTAATTCACCAACTTAAAAAGTGGGGAGATTACCTGCCATTGGTGGAATTTGCCTACAATAACAGCTACCAAGAATCCCCGAAGATGAGTCCTTTCGAAGTCCTCTATGATAGACCATGCAACACTCTAGTCAGTTGGAGTAACCTAGTAAACAAAATTACTATTAGACCCGACATGTTGAAAGAAATGGAACAACAAGTGATTCAGATAAAACAAAATCTAAAGGTCACTCAGAACAGACAGAAAAGTTACGCTGACCAAAAGAGAACTCCAAGAGAATTCAAGATGGGATACCACGTATATCTCAGAGTTAGGCCCATGAAGAGTTCCCTGAGGATGGGAGCTTGTGAAAAGTTGGCACCTCTGTATTGCAGAACCTTGGAAGTTTTAGCCAGAGTGGGACCTGTAGCCTATAGGCTAACACTTCCTCCCACAGTAAAAGCACATAATGTTTTCCATGTTTCATTATTGAAGGAATATGTACATGATTCTAATCATATAATTGACTAGTCTGTGATCCAGGTGGAACCAGAGGGAGAATTTCTGCCAAAAACTCAATGCATACTGGATAGACAGGAAACCCCACTTAGAAACTGAACCATTGCACAGGTCAAGGTGTAGTGGAAACATTTTGGCCCAGATGAGGCTATGTGGGAAATGGATGATGCCATGAAACAGGCATATTTGATTTTGTTTACTGCTATACATACACATCATATTGATAGATAGAACATCGAGGACAATGTTCCTTTAAGGGGGAGGGAATTGTAACACCCTATTTCCCCCAGTTTGTAAAAATAACTATATTGGTCAAGAAGTATGGCAAACTCAAAGAGGTGAATGTTTGATTTGATAGACCTTTGTATAAAAAGTCGATGAATGTAAATTATGTTATGAATATGTGTTGCATGACTGCTGGGAGGGGGATGTGATAAAATAGACCATGATGGATAATGAGAGGTGGTGGAAGGGACCTGGAATGATTGCGTTAACTTCCATTGAGCCAGTACCATACTGGTTTTTACTTTCTCAAAGACCAAAGCAACTCTCTGACCCTGGAATGGATTTCCCATCATATTGGTAGGTGGGGAGGATCCTCTAGAGTTAATGAGGGGATGGGAGTGAACCACCCATCCGTAAAATCTCCCAGACCTAGCCACGGATGGGGAAATTTGTGCCGCACAAAATCTTGTAGAGAAAAAGGCAAGACAAGAAGTGTGGTAAGGGGGAGAGAGAGCACGCGTGATAGGGATCATGGAAGAGAATTGGAGAAAACTCTGGAAGAACATAGAGTTTTGAACATAGGAGGAGGAGAGTAACCTTCATCCTTGACTTCCGTGGAGTTGGAAGTAAGAGAAAGAATATCAAAGCATCATGGTCTAGCTCGGGGGTGGCTAGTGGTAAATCCATTTGGAGTCACTGAGCCTATGGTTGGGTCAAAACGAGCACCCCTCTCAGCAGTTGCATCATGCCTGGTGTTTCTGATAAGTGTTATGTGTTGTATTTTGAATTGAATATCATGAACGCATGCTCATGCTTATATGCTCATAAATGGTTTCTGTATAGAAGAGATTTCCTTGTGTTATGATTGGAAATAATGGATGCATGGTTATACTTATATGACCATAATAGGTTTATTTATAGAATGAATAATTTTAGAATACGTGTTCATTCCCTTGAGATTTGTCCCATCTACTTGACTCACACTATGCCCTGGTTTGATTTCCCAAAGGCACCTCCTCCAGAGAAGTTTCCTCGCATTCTAGAGCTAGAGTGAGTTCCTCGGAATCAGTTTATCATGAATAGGTTTCATCATTTCGACACCTGGGAAACCAAAAGGTAAGACCCCTCATTTTCACTATTCACAAAATCCCGGTATACGAAACCCTGAAAAAGTTTAGCGTGAATAGGTTTCAGCATTTCGTCACCCGGGAAACCAAAGGGTAAGACCCCTCATTTTCTCTAGTCGTGAATTCCCAGTATACGAAACCCTGAATTGGTTTAGCATGAATAGATTTCAACATTTCGGCACACGGGAAACAAAAGGCCAAGACCCCTCGTTTTCGCAAGTCGCGAAATCCCGGTACTCGAAACCTCGACGCACTCTGTGGATGAGCCCTAGGTCACCGGAGAGGGTCTTGTGGTAGGAAGGAGGAGTCCCGAAAGAATCTGGATCATCCATTTGCAGGGGACACGTGGCGAAGATCTAAAGCCACTAGGATTCTGGACATTGGAGGAATAGGAGTGAAGACCCTACCCGAAAGCCCGAAAGGTAGAACGTCGGGATTTAATCCAGACCGTTGATCAAGTCAACGATCTGGACCATGGATCTGGATGATACTAGGCTTTCGAGTTCTAGGGATTCGAAAGGGAAAGGAGGAACTCATGCATTGCGATTCCCCAAATTGTGAAACCCCAAAAGCATTTAGAGGAATAGCACCAGGGCATAGGACCGGTCGTATGAAAAGAAACCCAAGGGAGCAGCTAAGGATTTGTTAGACCCTTTCGAGTTTCAACATTTTGAAAGATAGAGAATAGGGGAATGATTGCATCGTGATTCCCTGAATCGTGAAAGTCGGAAGCACATTTTTGGTAATGCTTGTGGTCATAGCCAATAATTACATGTAGGAGGATAAGGGAAGGGATGTTCTATGCTAAGCTCCATAAAAATTCGGGGATTTTGTCCCTCGAAGAAAAGACAAAAATAAAAAGAAAATATTAGCTGTCGTAGTGGGTGTGTGACAAATATGGGACCTGATGAGATATTGAGAAGGTCTGTTATGAAGGAAGAGTGACCATTGATCATCATAGAATCTCATGAAGGCATCCCAAGAGGACATTACATAGGGAAAGTAGTTGCACAGAAGGTTCTTAGAGTTGGGATTTGGTGTCCTACCTTACACAGAGATGCCACAGACTTTTACAAAGCCTGCGATGTATGCCAAAGATTTGGGAAACCATCCAGAAGAGATGAAATTCCATTAGCACCGCAAATGACCCTACAAGAACTTGAGAAATACGCTATTGACTTCGTGGTACCTATAAACCCACCAAGGAAGAGCACAGAATAAAGGTACATAATTATTGTGAGAGAGTACTTGACTAGATGGGCCGAAGCAAGAGAAGTTAAGGACTATAGTGCAACTACAATTTCATGCTTCATATTTGATGACATCATAACCATGTTTGGATGCCCAAAGATCCTCATGGATCAAGGCACACATTTCATAATAAAATAGTTGAATCCCTGACTGAGGAATTTGCAGTCCACCTTCAGAAGGGAACACCTTATGAACCCCGAGAAAATGGGATAGTGGAATCATTCAACAAGATCTTGGAGACAACGTTGACGAAGATTTGCAGTGTGAACATGGATGACTAGGATTTAAGAGTACCAGTAGTACTGTGGCCCAGTAAGATACATGTCTATGATTTTGACAATGAATTCATCAAAGGGAAAAACAAATTAGTGGAAGATTCATTATCTAGGAGGGCATCAATCTATGCCATGAAAGATGTATAAGTTGATTGGAAGGACCATCTTGTGATGGAATACTCAAAAAATTAGTTGGCTTGTCAGGTGATAGATGGATGGATACAGGATGATAACTTCAGGGTCATAGAGGGAATCATCTACTACAAGGGCCGAATCCTTTTGGTTCCTGAATCAACCTTCAAGGCCAAGATACTATAGGCTTTTCATGACTCACCAGTGGCAGGGCACCAAGGGATTGGCAATACTTACAGGAAGGTAAGGGAGAGGTTCCCATTGAAGGTCCTCAAAGAGGATGTGATGAGTCACATCAAGGAGTGTAATACTTGTCAAGAGAATAAGGATGAGCACACTCATCCAATGGGACTGTTGCAACCTTTAGCCATCCCCAAGAATAAATGGGACATTATCTCTATTGGCCCTTGGTTATGAAAGTAAGCGAAGATCAAGGAAGAAAAGGAAAAATGTGAACTGCACAGAAGATAAAATGACTGCTACTGGGTCGAAGTGATAAAAAGAGAAGAAAATATGGAGCGAAGTAAAAGGAAGCAAGTTGTGGGATGAAGAGATTGAGGATGATATATCAGCAAGGAATAAGGATCATGGACAACTCAACAAGCAGAAAAAGCCACTATTGGATTCTTTGGAGCACTGCGGAAGAAGGAAGGAAAGATAGGCTGGCAAATCCCTGAAAATGTGGGTCAAGTTGACCTAGGTTTTTGGTATCTAGGGTTATGACACCTAGGTTTCGACCTTAGCATGTTGGTGAGTGATTGTAATGTATAAATAGAGGTCTAAAGGACCTGGGATGGGTTGTTGTCAAGGTGGTGTTATGATTGTTGTGGTTGTCTTTGTCATTGTGTGATTGAGTGAGTAATATTATCTAAGGGAGAAGTGTGAGTAAGAGAACCTTCTGTACTGTAATATCTTCAGTTGGGTTCGAAGATCAACCCTACAGCTGGGTGCACAGAGAGGGGAGAGATAGAGAGGAGGAGAAAAAAGATCTGCTAGTTGAGAACACAGACAAGTACTGTATGCTTCACTTTAATATATTATAAAGTGCAGTTATGTGGACATATCCCTAGAGAGAGGGTGAACCATGTATACCTTGTGTTGTGTGTGATTGATGCTATGCTATTTTCCCTTTGATATATTGTTATTGCATTACTGTGTTAGATCTGATAGATAGTTGTGTGGAGTAGAGTTGAACTAGTAAGGGATATATAAATGTTGTTTCATGCTAGTACTATATCCACTTGGTATTCCCCTTGGTTGTAGACATATCTGTCCTACAACCCCCCCATAGTTGATTTGGGTGAGACTACATCTGCTTTGCAGGTGTTTCCAAAAGGGATAGTAGTTAGGGCTTGTTGGTGTGCTCTTGGAGCCAAACCCTGGGTCTGACCTTGTGACAAAAAATGGTTCTATTGTCGAGACATGAATATTCTTGAGGGAATGTCAAGGTGGTTCCCATCAAAGACAGAGATTCAGAACTAGATAGAGGATCAAGAAAAGGACTTCGCTAAAGCCCAAAACAAGAACCCTAACCTTAGTACACAGGATTGTTTAGGAAGATATATCTTTACTGATATACACGAGATTTTCTTTGGAAGAATCCATCAAAAGCTATATGAGTGGTTAGCTAGGTTAGAAGATACCCAGTTTGAGGTTAGATCTAGGACACCTGTGGTCTAGATGTCGGTGCTAATCAAGAAGGTCAAGAGAGTTGATAACGTTGTGTCAAGAGAAATAGATCATTGGTTTGATAGAACCATTGGAGGGTACATCACCGAGTTTGTTGTTGAAAGAGTAGATTCATATAGCCAAGCCGAGAGATATTTATTCAAGGGACCCAGAGGAAATTTTTTACATTTTTTGAGGTTGAGGATCAAGATGTTATTACATGAGAAGAACATCTTGAAGATACAGTAGATTGGTCGTATCTGGAAAACCTAATGTTTAGGAATTTGGATAGCGATAGTGACATAGAGGTTGGACATATGCGCAGTTGGAGAGCATTCAAATAAGTTCATCTTGCGAACCTATTTAAGAGGAACTATGGGGATGAGGGTTTCTACAGTGGAGAAGAGGTAGATCTGACAGACAAAGAGAACTCAGAACCTGTTAGGGAAAAGGAAGGGAAAGATGAAGAGTCTTGTCGAGAAGACCCAAAAGCCTTAGGAACTACACAGATTATTGAAGTAAGTACTATTATCCCTCATGTTGATTCAGTAGCATTAAGGAATCAGAGTAATCCAAGCCACCAGAGCGTTCAAAGAACTGTTAGTAGTATTCCACCACATAATCAGTCAGGAACCCTAGGAATATCTATGGTAGATGATATGAGGCTCCCTATTTTTAGGGGAGATGGATCTGAATATCTTGTTCAACATTGGTTCCTATGTGAATCTGTATGGAATATTAAAATAAATTAGATCAACACTACCCTAAGGGATCGTTCATTGAGATGGTACATGAAACTTGTCCAAGGAATTGCACAACCTAATCTGTTGAATGTGATCAAGAATGCATTGATTGCAGAGTTCAAGAAAACCAAATCAGAATCACAATGTATTACAAAACTGAAAGAAATCAAGAAGAAGGTAGATGAACCTGTTTGGGAATTCGATCAAAGATCCAAGACCTTGGTTGGTCGATTGAATTTTCAGATCCTAGATGAGAAGAACAAAGAATGGTTCATTTCTCTCCTCTTACCACACATTAGATTTCCTGTAATGAAACAGAAGATTGCTTCGTAGGCAGAGGTGCTGGAAATCGCCATGAAGTTAGAGTCAAATATTGAGTCAACTAACTAGTTTTTCTCTACAGGTCAAAGATATGAGAAAGACAAGAGAAAGGATAAAAGAGAAGACATCTGGTGTGTTAGATGAAAATCAGAAGGCCATGAAAAGGAACACTACCCCTTATTTCATGAATACTTGGCCTCTGGAGCTCTGATCCCTTTGAAGGAAGTCACCCTACCCTGGTGCGAGGAATGCCGAAATAGACATCTCTCTAGTGAGTGTTATTACATGAAAAAATATGTTCAGACACCCACAAATTTGTATTTCACATTCTGTAAGTCTATGGGGCATGATGATAGATATTGTAGGGCTCAATATGTCATGCACAAAAGGTCAAGAGACATATACAAAATTCAAGGTGAAGTACAACAAGAAGGAAGCACTACGCAGTATAACTCCCCTAGGAGAGGAAAATCCAATCCTCGCAATGGATTCAGAGGATGAAGACGAGGACAAGGAGGAGGTATGGGTCAAGGTCGAGGATAGATCATCTGTTACAACTATGTACAAATAGGACACCTAGCAAGGGACTGTTATAACCCTTTCACTACTTGCAGCTACTGTAGTTCCTTCAAACACATTATAGAAGATTGTCATGTGTTGCTAGCTAAGATTCCAGAAAGATGAGGATCTCAGTAGAACCCGCAAATGAAACTGATATATGTTGAACCTCACAGATGTGAGAATTGTACAAGAGCTACAAAATTTAATCAAACGGTATGAAATAGGAAAGATAAATCCCCTGCTGAATAGGGTAGTACATCAAATGGCTAAAAAGAGAAGGAAAAATAAGAAATTACACTTGAATGCTGAAATAGGAGAATATGATATAGATTATGTGGTCCTTAACCTAGGTTCGGAGGTCAATGTCATAACAAAGAAAACCTGGGCACTGATGGGAAAAACGAAGTTGATATACTCCCCTATCAGGCTTAGGATGGATAATAAGCAGACAATAAGCCACTTTGGAAGATTGGAACATGTCTGTGTGGACATCGAAAGAGTAAGAATGTTTGCAGATTTTGATTGATTGGGCTTTCAATAATTCCACTGTTCCTGATTTAAAGAAAATAAAAATGAATTTTGAAAGAGATGGCCTTACGTTCATTGCACAGAACCTTTGGATCCAGACAAAGGTCAGCGATACACAGAACCTATCAAAGAAGAAGACCGTGCATATGAACTGGAAAACATATACAAATTAACATCTAGACAACATGATTACATTAATCATATGACCGATGGAAACCTCAACTAGTGAAGTGACAGTGCATTCTCATCAGATTCAAAATAAGCACTAGAGAACTGATAGAACAACATGTATGAAGTATCTACAAGGAGATGTGCTAGATTAACCAGAGAATTTCACTGGATCGACACAACAGTAAGTAACTTGCCCACTTTTGATGGTCTGAATCCTTTAGAAACCTTCTTGTCAGAATTCTAAGCAAGTGTACCAATGCAACAAATATTGTTGGAAATGGATGAGGCCTTGTAAGAAACACTAGAAATATGGTGGGGAACACACAAAAACATCATTACAATGTCGTACCCTGATGACCACGCGGTTCTCAGCACAAGTAGAAGCCTGTGAAGTTTGCTACACAGGTCAAAGTTACACAAAGGACCATGTGTGAAGTTGCAAGGAAGCCTAGAGAACCATTCCTCAAGATAAGTGGGTTCATAAATTCATTAACACACTAGACACAACCCCCATCAACCGGTACCTTCCAGTGGAGCTGTGCCTCATCACTGCAGATTGGGAAGGTATGACTCAAAAATTTGTAACCACCTTCTTATTTGATAGTCAATATCCTTCAGTAGATTAAGCATTACAGATTGTAAGATAGAAAGTATTCAATGAGGAATCTATCCCCCCTTTAGAAATATAAGAGGACGAATTGACTACGCCTCTCCAGAAACAACAAGGTTTTTACAACATCAATGTTGATGAAGACAATGATCCTAGGAAGGTGAACATTGCCGAATTAGAAGGCCAAAGAGATGGGAAAGGACCAGGAGTTGAGCTACCATTCATTCGATAGCCGATCAATATTAAGCTAATCAAAATTGGAACAGAGAAAACAATGAATCTTGCAAATGTTGGAGATTATTGGGATACTGCTACTATTAAAAAATAACAGAGTTACTGCATGAATATCAAGACTTGTTTCCAACCAAGTTCACTGATATGAAGGGCATTAAAGGGCCTATGGGAGAGATGAGAATCCCTTTGAAATAAGATGAAATACTAGTTAAAAAGAGACCCTATAGACTGAACCCTAAGTATAAGGAGAAAGTGAAGATTGAGCTCGATAGAATGTTGGAAGCAGGAATTATAGAACCTGTTGAAGAGTCAGAGTGGATTAACCCTATGGTGGTTCAAGACAAGAAGACATGAGAGATCATGATCTGTGTAGATATTAGGAAGTTGAATGATGCCTTTTTGCATGATCCCTTCCCTACGCCATTCACTGACGAAGTGTTCGATAATGTGGGAGGCTAGGAGGTATATTCTTTTACAGATGGATTTTTAGGATACCACCAGATCCGGATTGCCAAGGAAGATCACCATAAGACCACATTTGCAATAGAATATTGATCCTACCAATATACAGTGATGCCATTTGGATTGAAGAATGCCCCAACCATCTTTTCCAGGGTGGTGGTCAAAGCATTCAAGGAATTTCTACAAAACTTTTTAGAAGCATATTTTGATGATTGGACTTTTTTAGTTTATTGAAAAATCATATTGAATGTCTAAGGTTAATGTTGGAAAAATGCAGGCAGTGTCAAATTTCCTTGAATCTGAAGAAATGCATCTTCTTTTCACCATTTGGAGTCTTTTTAGGTCATATTTTATGCAAGCATGGATTGTTGGTAGATACATATAGAATTTATATTATAGTTTATTTACCCACTCCTACTTGAGTCAAACAGTTGCGCACAGGAGCAAGGTACATAATTACTGCGACAGAGTATAGGAGCAAGATGCAAAATTACTGCAATAGAGTACTTGACTAGATGGGCTGAAGCAAGAGCAGTTAAGGATTGTCGTGAAACTACAACTGTGCACTTCATAACTAGGTTTGGATGCCCAAATATCCTCATGAGTGATAAAGGCACACATTTCATAAATAAAATAGTTGAATCCCCGACTGATGAATTTGCAGTCCACCATCCGAAGAGCACACCTTACCATCCCCAAGAAAATGGGATAGTGGAAGCATTCAACAAGATCTTGGAGATAACGCTGACGAAGATTTGCAGTGTGAACAAGGATGATTGGGATTTAAGAGTACCAACAATATTGTGGGCCTATAGAACCACTTGCAAGAAACTAGCAATGCAGACCCCTTTTAAGTTGGTGTATGGTCTCGAAGTCGTTTTCCCAATGGAATATTTGGTACCAAGCCTAATAATTGTTTCCTTTATAGATATGGATGATATTGGCACTATTCGAGAGAGGCTTGCCCAGTTGGTTGAACTAGAAGAAGACATATTTATCGTAGGATTCCATCAGCAAGTACAAAAGGAAAGAGAGAATGCCTATCATGACAGGCACATCAAGAAGAAGGCATTTAAACAATGTGACCTAGTACTGGTATATGATCTAGTACTATTTCATAAAACACCCTCGGAAGTTCAGAACACAATGGCTCAGGCCATATGAGAATTTGTCGGTCATATTCTAGATCATTTTCAATCCTTTCCAAGATTTTAGATTACGAGGACATCCTCGGTAGCCATCTTTCAAACCTTTTGAGTCAGTTTTATGAACCTTTGACTTTTCACGATCCCTTCTTGAAGTGGATTGAGAACTTTCCTCAAAGAATGACTTGGCATGATTTTATCCCTCCCACCCGCCTCCATGAGTTGTACTTTATGGTTTTCGATGATATGATACACTCTCTAACCCATGTTATTTGTGTTCTTAACTTATCATTATTTTGGTTTACGATGAACCATAGAGGCTAGTATTGTGAGACATTGTTAGGATGGTTTCACTGGTCATTTGACTACACCTAGAATAATTTGTTTTCACACTTTTATATATGATTTCTTTCACTTTGAAATGTATGAGTTGGGGGTGATATCACCACCCCAAATGACTGCTAATAGATTTATGTTGAGATGAAGCAGGTCATAATTTATGCTAGAGATGATGAGGTTCTCATGCCCTATATGGTGAGCACATGTCCCCGAGTTGGAGCCAGATGTTATCCCCCAGTTTAGGGATAACTAAGGAGATTATGTCTTGAGGCCCATAGGTCCTAGAAATGGAGTACCAAGAGCCAAATCAACTTGAGCATGTCCCTATAGGGCCCATCTTTTCATTCTTTATCACCTCACTCCTGGCCACTATGAAGAGCCAATTAACAGAGTGTAAACAGGGGGGTAAAAGGAATTATGGGTTTTCCTGCATCTTGTGTAGCTTTTTTTTCGAGCGGGTTCAAGGCTTGGGACCTAGAGCTGAGATTCTCTCAGGAGGACCTCACGATCCAACGATGGCATGGTGGACCGAGGTGATGAGGCAGCAGAGAGGAGGTAGGGTGTTGACACCCTACAACGAGGACTTATTGTATAATTAGGACAAAAATATTTTGGATGGTGGTTAAGTATTGATTAGAAATTTATGTGTAATGGATGTGGGTCCATGACGGCCAGAGGGTTTCCCTCGACATCGATGGAGGAACCAGGGAGACGAAGCGGTGGGAGGAGAGGCCAAGAGGGTGTTGCAAAAATTCCAGGGAAACTTGACGCATTTGACACACAGGATACCCATGGTTCAAGTAGAGGATCTACCTGAATCCATGTAGCGACAGGTGGTTGGTGTACCCAGGGCATGGGTACGACTCTTTCAGCGTCTTGAAAATTCCATGGTTTTCTACCATGACACACATTCGATGCCATAGTTGTAGATGTCGTGGGATATTATGATACAGGTTGGATATGTATATGAGGGTGTTAGCCCCATTTTGTATGATAAACACCATATTTTTTGAAATATATAAAAGTGATCTTTAGCTTTACTTATATTTTTCAATGTGTACATTGATTAGATGTTTTGGTTGCTTTTAAATATATGACAAATTCCAATATAAAACATAGTTAGAATAAGCATCAGATACATAGTTAGAACTTCTAGGAATATGATAATATGCAATAAAATCAAAATGTCGTTCTAAAAGACGTACCCTTAGGAATCATTAGAGTAAAGAAGGATCATGCACATAGTAACGATCGTTCAGTAACAACCATTCAACTAACGCGCTACTAACTGGGAATCCAGGTAAACTTCTAATGTGCGGATGGTATGTGAGATAGCATCATGTAAAAGTTCTATAACATCGCTATATTCAGCCACATTGTGCATGGATGGCCCTAGGCATATGCCTCCTGAAGACACAAATACACCCTTAGGTGAATAAATCACCCAAGTGGCAAAAGCCAAGTTCTGTATGTGACGATTGGCCCCATCTGCGAATCCTAGGTAGACTTGTGGTTCCGTTGACATATGTCAACCAAGTGAAAACTCAATAAGCAACCCGAAGAAAAAAAAGAAAAAGATATATACACTAAATTACATTAGTATACAAAGAGCTCTGCCTAATCTTGGGGCTCAAGCATATTATAATTTCAAGTAGAGCCCATTTCTGAGCTCGGCCTACTTATTCCCTTCACAATATTCCAACTCATAGGCTCCTTTTTCTAGCACACTTTGCATGATGTAAGGCTCGTACCACATGGGTTTAAACTTTCCTGCCCCCAACGGTTTTTTGGCTTGATCATACAAGAGGAACTATTCACCCTCAGTGTACAACTGAGGACATCTAGACTTATCATATTGAACCTTGACACATCGTTTGTTTGCCTCGATAGCCATAGAGGCATCTCAATGATGTGCATCAAGACTCTCTTGGTGTACCAGGCGTCGTAAAAGATCATAAGTGTTAGGTAGGAGCGTGACTACCAACTTAAGAGAAGGGATTTCACATTCAATGGGTAATATTGACTCCACACCATGTACTAACTGGAAAGGGGAAAATCCGATGGCAGTCTTGATCGAGGTTCGATATGACCAAGGAGTAGGATATAGCATGATGTGTTAGTCGGAATTACTCTGACTGACAGTTTTTTGATAAATGGTCTTGAGAGACTTGTTCTCTACTTTTCCATTAGCCTGGGGATAATAAGGAGAAGAGTGACCATTCTTAAACCCCAATTTAGTTTCTATTTCTTCCATCATCTCATTTTGAAAGTGACTTCCATGGTTAGTGACAATCTCACTTGGGATACTGAATCGGGTGATAATCTGTTTGAATACGAAGAAGGTTCTAGTATTCCCATCGGATTTAATTGTAGGCATGGCCTCAACCCACTTATTAAAGTAGTCGATGACCATGATAATTTGTTGATGCCCCCCAACTTGCAATCAATGAAGTCCATGCCCCACTTAGTGAAGGGACTATTGATAATAACTAGGTGAAGAGGGGATGGATGCGAGCGCATTTTTCGAGTGATAGAGGTGACACTTCTTAACCACTTCAATACAATCCTGAAATATAGTAGGCTAGAAATAACCGGCCCACAAAATCTTTTGGGATGTCGCAAGCCCGAATAAATGACCACCACAAGCCCCACTATGGAAATCATTTAGGATAGATTTGGCCTCTTCAGAAGTTAAGAAACGATGGAAGATATCATCTATTCCTCAGCGATACAAAGTGTCATCGAAAATAGTATATTTCTTGGCTTGCTATCTTATACACCATCGATCATCTCGTAAGAGATACTGAGGGAACTTCAAAGACTAAAGATAGAGCATGATGTCTCCATACCGGGTGTCAGACGATGATGTGTTCATCCACAAATGAATTGACATGTGTAACGTCCTCATTTAATAGTGGGAAATCAGATATCAACTCTGCAAAGACTAGGGACTTCTTGGATTTAGCGGAAGCGAATTCTAGATCAAACTCCTACAACATGACATTCCATTTATTATATTTCCCTCCTATGATATGATATGTGATATGTGATATGTGTAGTGTAGTGTAGTGTAGTAAATTTTGACTAAGATAATAAATAACGTGCTTGTGGAGCTCATCATCCTCCTGAACTAGAACCATACCAATCGTATCATATTCTGGAAGCTTCAGCAGAGGCATCGACAACAAAGATTTATTCAAAGCATCGAAGGACTCCTGGGCTTGCTCATCCCAGATAAAATGGGTTTCCTTCTTCAAAAGAAAAAATAAGAGGAAAGGGGCCCTGCATCCCAACTTAAGAGGATGAGGATACAAGAATGAAACCTTTAGTGATAGTAGCATAGTTCACTATAAACCTACGAAGAAAGAGCTGTCTAATTTTGCACGGGGGAGGCAATCGAAGTATTGGCTCAAACTTGAGTGGATCTACCATGATCCTAGTCTCGGAAACTAGAATACCTAACAAATGACTAGACTTAATGAAAAAGATGCATTTATGAGGGTTTAATCGGATCTTATAATAAAAACATCTTTCACAAACAAGCTGAAGTTGGATAACGTGATCCACTTTCTTGCGAGAGTGAGAGCAAGATCATCAAGCTAAGCTTCAACTATGTTATTAAGATCATGAAACACAAAAGTCATGGCACGTTAAAATGTTGCTCCAGTGTTGCAAAAGTTCCCCAAGGACAAATAAATGTCATCTTGTGTTGATCCTTAGGTTTAATTTGAATTTGATTATATCCTGAAAATCTATCCATGAAATAAAATTCTTCGCTTCCCACACACTCGTCGAGAATATGATCAATGAAAGGTGTGGGGAGGTTGTCTTTCAGACAATCCTTCTTTAGGTCATGGAAATCCATACATACTAGGATGGTTCCTTTCTTCTTATGTATGGGAACGTGGTTGGATACCAAATATGTTAAAGGAACCGGGTAGATGAAGCCAATATTAAGTAGCTTCTCCACCTCTTCCTTAATAGCAGGGGCCTTTCGAGGGTTGACAAATCTAAGACGTTTCTAAAAAGGTTTATCATTTGGATACATTTTAATTTTGTGTTTGACAATATGAGGATCGATCCCTAGCATCTCTTCATAGGACCAATCAAATACATCTCAAACCAAACAATCTGCACTGATATTTACGTTTTCAACCTTACCAGGAGTATGAGAGATGTCGATATATATGGTAGGAGAAATACTTGCCATATTTCCTTCAGCATAAATGGCACGCATATCTAGTGGAACAACGGTGTGACCGACTATCTCACTCAAGGTATATCAAAAGTCGTCTTGTTCGATTCTTTCAAGCTCTGGGAAAAAACATGAACGATGATGCATATCATCCCAAGGTTTGTTGGGAGAATTCATGGCTTCGATGATGGCTTCATCCGAAGGCAAAGTCCCATTGTGGAAATCATGTGAACATGACAATGAGGTGGCCCACACAGGCCTAGACACGAGATCCTCCTCATTTGTCGGTGAGGGAACAAGATCGGGATCAGTGAAAGAGTCAACAACAACTTGATACACAATCTCTGTTGTCGATAATGACATGGCCATCCCAACATGCGAGTGTCCTTCCCAAGACAAAGTTAGGGAAGGTAGGGTCCACATATCATCAAAATAAGACATGCAGAAAGCAATGAACCTCCCAGTCGAGACAGTCCTACTAGACATGGCATAAACTTGATGGTTTGGTGCTGAGAAGTCGAAAGTACCCATAATGGAAGAAAACATTCCAACATAAATATTCTCAGTTGGTGGTCAATAATTGTTGATCACAGGGATCGACTATCCAAGAGATGCATTAGGGCTAAGGTATGCAAAGCATAACTGATTGATCATTACAATCTTCCCTTCATGAGGAAAACAAAGAGTACAAAAAACAAATGATACAACAACGATCATAGAATAAGTCCAATTGCAACCTAGAAACATGTTATAATAAAGAGGTGCATCCACTACCTCTACTTCCACCTCTACCATCTTTCCGCCCGGACCGGAAAGGAAGGGAGAATACCATGGGGGAAGAAGGAATGACCATCAAAAGTAGGCAACATGTTCGATGATTTGGAAAGGGTCGAAGAAGTGAGAGCTTTCCAAAAAATGAGGGACATCACACACGTAGAAATGCCTTCATCAACAACTGCACATTTGATGGTATACTTTGAATAATCCACACGGATTTGGAAAGCCACATGGTAAGGCAAGCAAGGCATAACATCTGTGATGTCAAATTTGATAAGCTTCAAGCCACTAGGTTCTAGAGCTCCTAGAGCAGAGAGTAAGGCATTCCTCTGTGAAGGACATGTCTGGAGTACCTCCAAAGTCGACATAGCACAAGGGGTTTTACCCATGTCCTCAACAATAGAGTAGTTATGGGCAGATCTAGCATTTGGATTATGGGTAGAGTGCTTGAGTACTCCTTTCAGAATATGAGGTTGTGGCTCTAGTTTCACAATCTATAAAGTCATCTCTAGGGGAGGAGGAGGAGATTCTAGACCACAAATAGTTTGTTTAGAACTATAGTCTCGAGATCAAGTGGCTATATCAATTTTTGCATCAACCATATTGATACATAGACGGTTGCCATCTTGCGGATGTTGGCTTTTACCAGCCACGTTTCCGATGTTTGAGGAGCTCGAGGCTAAGTGTTGATTGTGTGGGAATGGATTCATCAATATGATAGGCTATTGAGATAAAATCCTCGCAGCTTTTGCAAGTTTGGGGCACAAATGGCTAAGGTGATCATTTGTGAAAATATTAGAGGGAAACTTCACCTTACGTTTTTCTCGTTTTCCCTCTCTAGCACTATTACCTGTATTCTCAATATTGTCCTTGGATTTATTACCATTTTTCCCACCCTTACGATTATTATGTCCTTTCTTCTTATTCCCTCCTGGTGGCTAGTTACCATTCAAGTTGGTCGACGATTGCACTAAGTGTACATCCACCGAATGAGTGGGATTAGAGGATAAAAATGAAGTTGGTCTTCCTACAGACTATTTTGAAGAGAACTCTTTTATCTGGATCGTCACCAAGTCTATGGAATTTACATTGGCGGAGCCTACAATGCCATCGGAATGAGGTCCGGTCTTTTTTCTAAGGTCGTAAGTAGACCGTGGAACCTCAATAAGGAGGTGGTATAGCATCCCAGACTGACCATATATCAAATCTAATTGTTGGGCTCTAAAGATAACTTCTTCCTCATTAGTAACCCCAGAAGTAGAAACATCCTTCGATTTAGGAGAATGTAAGGACTTATCAAACCATTATAACAGAAGGGTCGGGGGTATAGGGGTCTTAATCAATCTCTTCCATCTACGCCACTCCTGGATATGGTCCGAGATAACATGTCCCTGTGGACATCGATGAAGTAAGAAAGTTTGCAGATTTTGAGGTAATTGAGATAGTTGATGATAGGTGCCCTTACTCTGCACTATTAGGAATTGATTGGGATTTCAATAATTCCACTGTGGTTGATTTAAAGAAAAGACAAATGATTTTTGAAAGAGATGGCCTTAGGTTCATTGCATCTTTGGATCCAGATGAAGGTCATTGCACAAAAGGGGGAAGATTCACTATGCATAAGAGATTCACAGAATCATTAACAAAAATAGTAAAGTGTTTGGACCTATTCCCCCAGGTGTGCCACATCATAGGGGATTTGCGCATATCATTGATTTAGAGGAAGGAGAAAAATCAATCATCACCATGCCTTATAGACACCCAAATAAGTACAAGGATGAAATAGAGAAATCAATCAAAGAGCTCTTGGATATGGGGCACATCAAGCCAATTTCCAACCCTTTTTCCTCTTCAGTGGTGTTGGTCAATGATCCAGGTGGATATCAGTGGCCACCCACCTTTTCCGACTAGCTCAAAATGATTTTCTGGCAATTTTGGCAATTTACTATTTTTAGTAGGTTTTAACTTCTGGGGCCATTTTGAGGGCCTAAATGAAGGTTTTTTGAGATCTAGGTTCTCAAAAAATGAATCTCCTTAATGATACCTTTCCAACAAGCTATCATACGCCTAAAACGGAGATCGTATGCAAAAGTTACGACCCTGGGAAGTTGATGTACTAACTTACCCAAACGGGGCCCACATGAATTTTGGCGCTTCATCTCCTAGGGTTAGGTTTTTGG
>SNQJ01S0009999.1:0-27537 GCA_010110895.2 Picea sitchensis | reverse complement strand
TTGGCATTCTTGTTTATTGTAAAAAGGCCTCTAGAGCCTCATTGTAATCATCTTCTTGCGAATGCAAGTAGCCATCACATATCTTCTCAGAGATAAGCTGCCACCATTCTAGCGAGTCTTTCACTCTATATTTTTACAGTCCCTGTACATTTCTTTCATTAATATAAATCATGTATTACTGTATCTCTGTGTTTATGGTTGCATCTCTGATATATTTATGTTATATTATTGGATATGTGTGATATCTCTATGCATTTATTTATTATATCTCCGCTCACATTTTGTGCCGAAAATAATCTGGATCAGTCAAGAAGAAGGACGGAACCATGTGCTTGTGCACTGACTTCAGGGAAATAAACAAGAAAATAATCAAATAAAAGTATCCCATACCAAGGATTGACGAGTTACTGGACGAGCTTCATGGGGCTGTCTATTTCACCAAAATTGACATGCACTCTAGGTACCATCAAATCAAGATGAGGGAGGAGGAAATCCCAAAAACTTCTTTTAGGTGTCACTATGGACACTATGAGTTCTTACTGAAGCCATTTGGCTTAACCAATGCCCTCTCCATGTTCCAATAATGTATGAACCATGTCTTCAACAAAGAGTTAAGGAAGCATCTTCTTGTTTTCTTTGATGACTTGCTAATCTATAGCAAGACATGGGAGGAACACCTTTAACATGTGGAGTAGATATTGACTATTATGGAGGATCAATCATTGTATGCAAAGGAGTCCAAATGTGAATTTGGAATGACAGAGGTCCCCTACTTGGGACATATTATTGGGGTTAAAGGAGTATAGGTGCATGAGGAGAAAATTCAGACCATATTTGAATGGCCCATGCCCAAAACCCTTATAGAGTTGAGGGGATTTATGGGTATCTACAGCTATTACAGGAGATTTGTCAAAGGGTTCTCCCAATTGTGTGCACCCTTGAACGATCTAACAAAGAAAGGGGCCTTCACATGGAGTGAAGAGGCCCAAGCCACCTTCAACAAAATGAAGTAAGTAATGAGCATGTGCCTTGTGTTGGCACTACCATATTTTGGCCAACCTTTCACCTTGCAGTTGTAAATTCTAACCTTGTACAATATCTACTACAAACTGATATTTAGAAAAGAACAGAAAAGATACAATGGCAAATACAAACATTACACAGAGATTTTTCACCTGGAAACCCAAACTGGGAAAACCAGCATATATTATATTCATACATGTGTTACATTGTTTACAATACAATATACATATAGGAGCCAGCGGCATCCAAAACCCTAACCCAATGACCTGGATTAGTCCAAAACCCTAATTCCTTAACCAAAACTATAAAACCATCGACAAAAAACCATGTGCCGAAAAACCACCTAATATCATGTGGTCCCGGAAATATGTCGTCCCAGAAATATGTCTTTCTGGAGGAAATATGTTGTCCCGAAAAAAAAAAATCGGGGCCGCTACCCCCGAACCCCCGCACGGGGGGCTCTGCCCCCCTGCACCCCCTCTAACCCCCCTGCATTCCCGATGCAGACGCTTAGACACTACTACTCGTGCAAAGAATATAACACATACCCAACAGCAGTGTGATGCCTCCAAAGAAGGCATTGTGGTTGTATTGATGCAGAATAGGCACCCTCTTTCCAATGAGAGATAAAAGCTCAGGGGTCCTAAGTTACTTTACACTATCTATGACAAAGAGATTTTGGCCATCATGCACGGCTTGGCCAAATTCCGGTAATACTTAGTTAGTGCTAGATTTATGGTAAAATCATATCACAATAGCCTTAAGTACTTCTGGGAGAAGAGACGAAAGACAACAGAAGTGGTTCAGTAAGATACATGCCTATGACTTTGACATTGAATTCATCAAAGGGAAAAACAATGTAGTGGCATATGCATTATCCAAGAGGCCGTCAGTCTATGCCATGACAGATGAATTAGTTTATTGGAAGGACCACTTTGTGATGGAATACTCAAAAAATCAGTTCGCTTGTTAGGTGATATATGGATGGGTATAGGATGATAACTTCAGGGTCATAGAGGGAATCATCTACTACAAGGGTCGAATATTTTTGGTTTCTGAATCAACCTTCAATATGGGACCTGATGAGATATTGAGAAGGTGTGTTATGAAGGAAGAGTGACCATTGATCATCATAGAATCTCATGAAGGCATCCCACAAGGAAATTACGCAGGGAAAGCAACTGCGCAAAAGATTCTCAGAGTTGGTCTTTGGTGGCCTACCTTACACATAGATGCTACAGACTTTTAAAAAGCCTTTGATGTATGCCAAAGAGTTGGGAAAACATCCAGAAGAGATGAAATTTCATTATCACCACAATTGACCCTAAGATAACTTGAGAAATGCGCTATTGACTTCGTGGTACCTATAAACCCACCAAGGAAGCACAGGAGCAAGGTACGCAATTACTGTGATAGAGTACTTGACTAGATGGGCCGATGCAAGAGCAGTTAAGGACTGTAGTGCAACTACAACTACGCGCTTCATATTTGATGACATCATAACCAAGTTTGGATGCCCAAAGATCCTCATGAGTGATCAAGGCACACATTTCATAAATAAAATAGTTGAAGCCCTGACTGAGGAATTTGCAGTCCACCATCAGAAGAGCATGCCTTACCATCCCCAAGAAAATGGGATAGTGGAAGCATTCAACAAGCTCTTGGAGACAACACTAACGAAGATTTGCAGTGTGAACATGGATGACTGGAATTTAAGAGTACCAGCAGTACTGTGGGCCAGTAAGATACATGCCTATGACTTTGACATTGAATTCATCAAAGGGAAAAAAAACATAGTGGAAGATGCATTATCCAGGAGGCCATCAATCTATGCCATGACAGATGTATTAGTTGATTGGAAGGACCATCTTGTGATGGAATACTCAAAAAATCAATTCTCTTGTCAAGTGATATATGGAAGGGTACATGATGATAACTTCAAGGTCATAGAGGGAATCATTTACTGCAAGAGCTGAATATTTTTGGTTCCTGAATCAACCTTCAAGGAGAAGATACTACGATCTTTTCATGACTCACCAGTGGCAAGGCACCAAGGGATTGGAAAGACTTACAGGCATGTAAGGGAGAGGTTCTCATGGAAGGGCCTCAAAGAGGATGTGATGAGTCACATCAAGGAGTGTACTACTTGTCAAGAGAATAAGGATGAGCACACTTAGCCAACAACCTTCAGATGGAGTGAAGAGGCCCAAGCCACATTCGACAAAAGAAAGGGGCCTTCAGAAAGGGGCACCCTTGACCGATCTAACAAAGAAAGGGGTCTTCAGATGGAGTGAAGAGGCCCAATCCACCTTAGAAAAAATGAGGAAGGTAATGAGCACGTGCCTTGTGTTGGCACTACCATATTTTGTCCAACCTTTTACCTTGCAGTGTGATGCCTCCAGAGAAGGCATTGTGGTTGTATTGATGCATAATAGGCACCCTCTTTCCAATGAGAACTAAAATCTCAAGGGTCCTAAGTTACTTTACACTATCTATGACAAAGAGACTTTAGCCATCATGCATGGCTTGGCCAAATTCCTGCAATACTTAGTCAGTCCTAGATTTATGGTAAAATCATATCACAATAGCCTTAAGTACTTCTGGTAGAAGAGATGAAAGACAACAGAAGTGGTTTAGTAAGATACATGCCTATGACTTTGAGATTGAATTCATCAAAGGGAAAAGCAATGTAGTGGCATATGCATTATCCAGGAGGCCATCAGAGTATTCCATGACAGATGTATTAGTTGATTGGAAGGACCACTTTATGATGGAATACTCAAAAAATCAGTTTGCTTGTTAGGTGATAGATGGATGGGTATAGGATGATAAATTCAAGGTCATAGAGGGAATCATCTACTACAAGGGCCAAATATTTGTGGTTCCTCAATCAACCTTCAATATGGGACCTGATGAGATATTGAGAAGGTGTGTTATGAAGGAAGAGTGACCATTGATCATCATAGAATCTCATGAAGGCATCCCAAGATGACATTATGCAGGGAAAGCAATTGCGCAAAAGGTTCTTAGAGTTGGGCTTTGGTGGCCTACCTTACACAAAGATGCCACAGACTTTTACAAAGCCTGCAATGTATTCCAAAGAGTTGGGAAACCATCCAGAAGAGATGAAATGCCATTAGCACCACAACTGACCCTACAAGAACTTGAGAAATAATCTATTGACTTCATCGTACCTATAAACCCACCAGGGAAGTGCACAAGAGCAAGGTACATAATTACTGTGACAGAGTAATTGACTAGATGGGCCAAAGCAAGAGCAGTTAAGGACTATAGTGCAACTACAATTGTGCACTTCATATTTGATGACATCATAACCAAGTTTGGATGCCCAAAGATCCTCATGAGCGATCAAGGCACACATTTCATAAATAAAATACTTGAAGCCCTGACTAAGGAATTTGCAGTCCACCATCAGAAGAGCACGCCTTACCATCCCCAAGAAAATGGGACAGTGGAAGCATTCAACAAGATCTTGGAGATAGTGCTGATGAAGATTTGTAGTGTGAACATGGATGACTGGGATTTAAGAGTACCAACAGTACTGTGGGCTAGTAAGATACATGCCTATGACTTTGACATTGAATTTATTAAAGGGAAAAACAACATAGTGGAAGATGCATTATCCAGGAGGCCATCAGTATATGCCATGACATATGTATTAGTTGATTGGAAGGACCATCTTGTGATGGAATACTCAAAAAATCAGTTCGCTTGTCAGGTGATAGATGGATGGGTATAGGATGATAACTTCAGGGTCATAGAGGGCATCATCCACTACAAGGGCCGAATCTTTTTGGTTCCTAAATCAACCTTCAAAGCCAAGATACTACAAGCTTGTCATGACTCACCAGTGGTAGGGCACCAAGGGATTGGAAAGACTTACAGGCAGGTAAAGGAGAGGTTCTTATGGAAGGGCCTCAAAGAGGATGTGATGAGTCACATCAAGGAGTGTACTACTTGTCAAGAGAATAAGGATGAGCACACTCATCCAGCGGGACTGCTGCAACCTTTACCCATCCCCAAGAATAAATGGGAGATTATATTTTTTGTCCCTTAGTTATGAAAGTAAGCGAAGATAAAGGAAGAAAAGGAAAAATGTGAACTGCGCGGAAGACAAAATGACTGCTACTAGTTCGAAGTGAGCAAAAGAGAAGAAAAGATGGAGTGAAGTAAAAGAAAGAAAGATTGTGGATGAGGAGATTGAGGATGACAGATCAACAAGGAAGAAGGATTGTGGACAACTCAGCAAGCGAAAAAATCCATTGTTGGATGCTTTGGAGCACAACGCAAGAAGGAAGGAAGGATAGGTTGGTGAAGCCTTGAAAATGCGTGTCAAGTTGACCTAGGTTTTTAGACACCTAGGTTTTCGGTATCTAGGGTTTTGAAACCTAGGTTTTGGTCTTAGCATGTCGGTGAGTGATTGTAATGTATAAATAGAGGGCTAAAGGACCTGGGATGGGTTGGTGTTAAGGTGGTGTTATGATTGCTGTGGTTGTCTTTGTCATTATGTGATCGAGTGAGTAATATTATTTGAGGGAGAAGTGTTGAGTAAGAGATCCTTATGTACTGTAAGATCTTCAGCTGGGTTCGAAGATCAATCCTGCAGTTGGGTGTGCAGGGAGGGCAGAGATAGAGAGGAGGAGAAAAAAGATCTACTAGATGAGAACACAGAAAAGAACTGTATGCTTCATTTTAGTATATTATAAAGTGCAGTTATGTGGACATAGCCCTAGAGAGTGGGTGAACCACATATAGCTTGTCTTGTGTGTGATTGATGCTATGCTATTTTCCCTTTGTTATATTTTTATTGCATTATTGTGTTAGATTTGATAGATAGTTTTGCGAAGTAGAGTTGAACTAGTAAGAGATATATAAATGTTGTGTCGTTCTACTACTAGATCCACTTGATATTCCCCTTGGTTGTAGACATCGTTGTCTTGCAACCCCCCCCCCATAGCTGATTTGGGTGAGACTGCATCTTCTTTGCAGGTGTTTCCAAAAGGGTTAGTAGTTAGGGCTTGTTGTTGCGCTCTTGGAGCCAAACACAGGGTCTGACCCTATGACAACAAATGGTTCTATTGTTGAGACATGAATATTCTTGAGGGAATGTCAAGGTGGTTCCCATCAAAGATAGAGATTCAAAAGTGGATATAGGATCAATAAAAGGACTTCGCTGATGCCCAAAACAAGAACCCTAATCTTAGTACAGAGGATTTTTTAGGAAGATATATCTTTACTGATCTACATGAGATTTTCTTTGGAGGAATCCATCAGGAGCTATACGAGTGGTTAGCTAGGTTAGTAGATACCTAGTTTGAGGTCAGATATAGGACACCTATGGTATAGATGTCGACACTAATCAAGAAGGTCAAGAGAGTTGATAATGTCGTGTCAAGAGCAGTAGATCATTGGTTTGATAGCACCATTGGAGGGTACATCACCGAGTTTGTTGTTGACAGAGTAGAGTCATATAGCCAAGACGAGAGATATTTCTTCAAGGAACCTAGAGGAAAATTTTTACATTTTTTAAGGTTGAGAATCAAGATGTTATTACATGAGAAGAACATCTTGAAGATACAGTAGATTGGTTGTATCTGGAAAATCTAATGTTCAAGAATTTGGACAGCGATCGTGACACAAAGGTTGGACATACGCGCAGTAGGAGAGAATTCAGAGAAGTTCATATTGCGAACCTGTTTAAGAAGAACTATGGGGATGAGGGTTTCTATAGTGGAGAAGAGGCAAATCTGAAGGACAAAGAGAACTCAGAACCCATTAGGGCGAAGAGAGGGAAAGCTGAAGAGCCTCGCCGACAAGAGGTAGAAGCCTTAAGAACTGCACAGACTCTTGAAGTAAGTACTATTATCCCTCATGTTGATTCAGTAGCATTAAGGAATCAGAGTAATCCAAGCCACTAGAGCGTTTAGAGAAAAGTCACTAGTAGTCCACCACATACTCAGTTAGGAACCCTAGGAGGATCTATGGCAGATGAGATGAGGCTCCCTATTTTTAGGGGAGATGGATCTGAAGATCTTGATCAACACTGGTTCCTATGTGAAGCCGTATGGAAAATTAGAAGAACTCAGTTCAACACTACCCTAAGGGATCGTTCATTGAGCTGGTACATGAAGCTTGTCTAAGGAATTGCACAACCTAATCCGTTGAATGCGATAAAAAATGCATTGATTGCAGAGTTCAAGAAAACCAAATCAGAATCACAATGTATTACAGAACTAAAAGAAATCAAGTAGAAGGTAGCTGAACCTGTTTGGGAATTCGTTCAGAGATTCAAGACCTTGGATGGCCAATTAACTTTTCAAATTCTAGATGAGCAGAAAAAATAATGGTTCATTTCTTCCCTCTTACCACACATTAGAGTTCCTGTAATGAAACAGGAGATTGCTTCACAAGCTGAGGCGTTGGAAATCGCCTTGAAGTTAGAGTCAAATATTGAGTCAACTAACTATTTTGTCTCTACAGGTCAAAGATATGAAGAAAGACAAGGGAAAAGATAAAAGAGAATAAATCTGGTGTGTGATGCCTTCGAAGAAGGCATTGTGGTTGTATTAATGCAAAATAGGCACCCTCTTTCCAATGAGAGCTAAAAGATCAGGGGTCCTAAGTTACTTTACACTATCTACGACAAAGATATTTTGGCCATCATGCATGGCTTGGCCAAATTCCAACAATATTTAGTCAGTGCTAGATTTATGGTAAAATCATATCACAATAGCCTTAAGTATTTTTGGGAGCACAGATGAAAGACAACATAAGTGGGTCAGTAATATACATTCCTATGACTTTGACATTAAATTCATCAAAGGGAAAAAGAACGTAGTGGCAGATGCATTAACCAGGAGGCCATTAGTCTATGCCATGACAGATGTATTAGTTTATTGGAAGGACCACTTTGTGATGGAATACTCAAAAAATCAATTGGCTTGTCAGGTGATAGATGGACGGGTACATGATGATAACTTCAGGGTCATAGAGGGAATCATCTACTAAAAGGGTCGAATCTTTTTGGTTTCTGAATCAACCTTCAATATGAGACCTGATGAGATATTGAGAAGGTGTGTTATGAAGGAAGAGTGACCATTGATCATCATAGAATCTCATGAAGGAATTCCAGGAGGACATTATGCAGGGAAAACAACTGCGCAGAAGGTTCTTAGAGTTGGCCTTTGGTGGCCTACCTTACACAGAGATGCCACAGACTTTTACAAAGCCTGTGATGTATGCCAAAGAGTTGGGAAACCATCCATAAGAGATGAAATGCCATTAGCACCACAACTGACCCTACAAGAACTTAAGAAATAAGATATTGACTTTGTGGTACCTATAAACCCAGTAGGAAAGCACACAGGAGCAAGGCACATAATTACTATGACACAGTACTTGACTAGATGGGCCGAAGTAAGAGCAATTAAGGACTGTAGTGCAACTACAACTGCGTGCTTCATATTTGATGACATCATAACCAAGTTTGGATGCCCAAAGATCCTCGTGAGTGATTAAGGMACACATTTCATAAATAAAATATTTGAATACCTAACTGAGGAATTTACAATCCACCATCAGAAGAGAATGCCTTACCRTCCCCAAGAAAATGGGATAGTGGAAGCATTCAACAAGATCTTGGAGACAACGTTGACAAAGATATTTAGTGTGAACATGGATRACTGGGATTTAAGAGTATCAGCAGTACTGTGGGCCAGTAAGATACATGCCTATGACTTTGACATTGAATTCATCAAAGGGAAAACAACATAGTGGAAGATGCATTATCTAGGACGCACAAATTCATTAACACACTAGATACAACCCCCATCAACTGGTACCTTCAAGTGGAGTTGCACCTCATCACTGCAAATTGGGAAGGTATGACTCAGAAATTTGTAACCACCTTCTTATTTGATAGTCAATATCCTTCAGTAGATCAAGTGATACATATTGTAAGACATAAAGTATTCGAGGAGGCCTCTAGCCCCCCTTTGGAAAAAAAAGAGGACGAATTGACTGCCCCTCTCCAGAAACAACAAGGTTTTTACAACATCAATGCTGATGAAGACGATGATCCTAGGAAGGTGAACATTGCCAAAATATAAGGCCAAAGAGATGGGAAAGGACCAGGAGTTGAGATACAATTCATTGGACAACCGATCAAGATTAAGAAGATCAAAATTGGAATAGAGCAAACATTGAAGCTTGCAAATGTTGGAGATTATTGGGATGCTGCTACAATTACAAAATAACAGAGTTACTGCATGAATATCAGGACTTGTTTCCAACCAAGTTCACTGATATGAAGGGACTTACAGGGCCTATGGGAGAGATGAGAATCCCTTTGAAACCAAATGTAATACCAGTCAAACAGAGACCCTATAGATTGAACCTTAAGTATAAGGAGAAAGTGAAGATTGAGCTCGATAGAATGTTGGAAGTAGGAATTATAGAACCTGTTGAAGAGTCAGAGTGGATTATCCCAATGGTGGTGCAAGAAAAGAAGACATAAGAGATCATGATCTGTGTAGATCTTAGGAAGTTGAATGATGTCTTTTTGCATGATCCCTTTCCTACGCCATTCACTGACGAAGTGTTAGATAATGTGGGAGGCCAGGAGGTATATTCTTTTATAGATGGATTTTTAGGATACCATCAGATCTGGATTGCCAAGGAAGATCACCATAACACCACATTTGCAATAGAATGTTGATCCTAGCAATATACAATGATGCCATTTGGATTGAAGAATTCCCCAACCATCTTTTCCAGGGTGGTGGTCAAAACATTCAAGGAATTTCTGCATAAAGTTTTAGAAGCATATTTTGATGATTGGATTTTTTTTAGTTTATTAAAAAATCATATTGAATGTCTAAGGTTAATGATGGAAAAATGCAGGTAGTGTCAAATTTCCTTGAATCTGAACAAATTCATCTTCTTTTCACCATTTGGAGTGTTTTTAGGTCATATTGTATGCAAGCATGGATTGTTGGTAGATCCATCTAAAATTGATATTATAGTTGATTTAGCCCCTCCTACTTTGGTCAAATAGTTGAGCATTGTGTTGGGACATACTGGATATTACAGGAAGTTCATTAAAGTATATGCCCATATTACAACACCTATGGAGAAGATTTTGAAGAAAGACTGTCAGTTTAGTTGGACAGAAGGATGCCAGCAGAGCTTCGACATACTGAAACAAAAAATGGTTACTACGCCCATTTTGGTTTTCCGAGATTGGAGCAAGGAATTTCACCTGCATGTCGATGCATATTCCATTGCATTGGGAGTTTTGTTAACACAACTTGGCGAAGGAGATATTTACCACCCATTATCTTTTGCTAGTAGAAAGCTATCAACACCTGAGATTAATTACACCACCACTGAGATAGAAGGATTAACCATGGTGTATGCACTGTATAAATTTATCCACTACTTGTTGGGAGGACACTTTAAAATGTTTACTGATCACTCTGTGCTGAAATACCTAGTCAACAAGTCAGTGTTGGGGGGGAGAATATGCATATGGCTTCTGCTATTTCAATAACATGACTTTGAGATCATAGTTAAGCCAGGAAGGATGAAAAAAGGTCATGACCACTTGTCGAGGTTGGAACATGGAGAAGAGCTGACCAATTTGGAGGATAGAGTACTAGATGCACAATTATTGGCCATTAGAAAGATTGATGACCACTTTGCATAGATAGTCTAGTTCCTGTCAACGGGAATGACACCTAGTGAGTATATAATTCCCCAGAAAAAGAAACTAGTAGTGCGCACTGTTGACTTTTCACTTATAGTTGGACATCTATACAAGATTGGACCTGATGAGATATTGAGAAGGTGTGTTATGAAGGAAGAGTGACCATTGATCCTCACAGAAGCTCATGAAGGCATCCCAGGAGGACATTACGCAAGGAAAGAAAATGCACACAAGGTTCTTAGAGTTGGCCTTTGGTGGCCTACCTTACATAGAGATGCCACATACTATTACAAAGCTTTCAATGTATGCCAAAGAGTTGGGAAACCATACAGAAGAGATGAAATGCAATTAACACCAAAACTAACCCTACAAGCATTTGAGAAATGGGCTATTGACTTCGTGGGACCTATAAATCCACGAGGGAAGAGCACAAGAGAAAGGTACATAATTACTATGACAGAGTACTTGACTAGATGGGCTGAAGCAAGAACAGTTAAGGATTGTAGTGAAACTACAACTGCGTGATTCATAACCAGGTTATGATGCCCAAATATTCTCATGAGCGATCAAGGCACACATTTCATAAATAAAATAGTTGAAGCATTGACTAATGAATTTGCAGTCCACCATCAGAAGAGCACACCTTACCATCCCCAAGAAAATGTGTTAGTGGAAGCTTTCAACAAGATCTTGGAGACAACGCTGACAAAGATTTGCAGTGTGAATAAGGATGACTGGGATTTAAGAGTACCAGCAGTACTGTAGGCCTATAGAACCACTTGACAGAAACTAACAATTCAGACCCCTTTTAAGTTGGTGTATGGTCTCGAAGCCGTTGTCCCAATGGAATATTTGGTACCAAGTCTAAGAATTGTTTCCTTTACAGATATGGATGATACTAGCACTGTTTGAGAGAGGCTTGCCCAGTTGGTTGAACTAGAAGAAGACATATTTATTGTAGGATTCCATCAGTAGGTATAGAAGGAAAGAGAGAAGGCCTATCATGATAGGCACATCAAGAAGAAGGCATTTAAACAAGGTGACCTAGTACTGGTATATGATCTAGTACTTGTTCATCAAACACCCTCGAAAGTTAAGAACGCAATGGCTCGGGCCATATGAGATCACCTATGTTACAGAAGGAGGAGCTATGCAGTTGAAGACTTGGAATGGAGAATGGAAGGAAGGATTAGTGAATGGGAGTTGGATAAAGTTGTACTATGACAACCAGTTGCCTCGCAACTCTCAATAAAAGCATAATGAAAAGGGTCTAGGTACTAGGTGCAGTTGAAACTGGGTACCACACACAGAAAAGACTCGATCATATAAAGAAAATTGAGGATGAAACTATCAAACACTTCCAGGATAGGTTTGAGTACATACTATATCAAATTCCTAAAAGACATCGTCCTAAAGACGAGCACATTATTCATCTCTATACCAATGTACTTTTAGTGCATCTAGGTTTTCCCCTCAATAAAAAGGGCCCAAGAACACTCAATGAAGCTCACAACATGGCTAAAAGAATCAAGCAAAATATCTCCTTGTCCAAGATAAGACACTTCTTTACCTCAGGCACTTTTAGTGTGGAAAGTTTATTTTCCGTTGAAACCTTTACTGTTGATTTTCAAGAAGAAGGGGAACAAAATTTTGACCAACAAGGAATAGAAAAGAATCACTAAAGACACAGTTGAGGAGCTAGAACCTAAACAAGATGATGAAGTGATGACATACTCTCCTATCTCTATGATAAATCCATCCATCAGCATTTTACCCCTACACAAGAAGAAGAGAATGAGGTTACTCACTTTCCTTTTCAGGATCATGACAATGCCCTTTTTTATGACTTAGATAAGGAAGAAGAAATGGAATCCTCAAACAAAGAAGACCTTCCTTGTTGTACAGTTGAAGATGAAGGGGCAACTGAGGATAAAACAATGATGCATGTTGAAGACACCCAAGTCCTCAAATATCCTGCACAAGAAGAAACAGACACAGTAAGTTACCCTCATCTCCATGATTTTGATAATTCTCCACTTTATGATTTGGGAAATGAGGAGGAGATGGATGAGCCCTTGAATGTTTTGAATCCTTCAGGTTATGATACAGATAGTGACATAGTTAATATTGATGAGTTCATACATGTTGGAATACGTAAGTGGGATGTGGTTGATTATGGTATGGACCCCATTTATGACATTCACAAACATTTCCAAGTGTTGTCGTTACAGTTATCAGAACAAGTTACTCTTGATTTTGACCAGTGGCAACAAGGAGATGATACAATTACCGTTAATTTCCAAACACCCAAGGTTGACCTAGTCTCATATTTTTCCGATGATTTTTGGTCATACCTTGAGGATTTTGATGAGTAATCCTATGAGCACTTGGATTCATTCCATGAAGAGGATTATCAACCACCATTGTGCTCAGGTCTTGGTCGAATTAAGGACATTGTTTGCCTGAAGAAGGATTCCTGTGATAGCTTTCTCTATCCACCTTCGATTACTTTACCTTGTTGTGTCATTAAAGGTGTAGTTTTGAAGTATGTCTTTTGTATTGAGTTTCCTATAGAGAAAACCCTAGATTTCAAGGGTAGTTTGAATACTCCAAGAAAACGTCTGTCATCTAAACCTTTTAACCTTGCCTTGAGAATTTGTTGGTCATCTTCTAGATCATTTTCAATCCTTTCCCAGATTTCAGATTATGAGGACGTCCTAGGTAGACAACTTTCAAACTTTTTGAGTCATTTTTCCAAACCTTTGACTTTTCACGATCCCTTCCTGAAGTGGATTGAGCACTTTCCTCAAAGAATGACTTGGCATGATTTTATCTCTCCCACCCACCTCCATGAGTTGTACTTTATGGTTTCTGATGATATGATACTCTCTCTAACCCATTTTATTTTTGTTCTTAACTTATCATTATTTTGGTTTATGATGAACCATAGAGGCTAGTATTGTGAGACATTGCTAGGATGGTTTCACTGGTCATTTGACTACACCTAGAATAATTTGTTTTCACACTTTTATATATGCTATTAGCAGCTTTATGTTGAGATCAAGCAGGTCACAGGTTATGCCAAAGATGATGAGGTTCTCATGCGCTTTATGGTGAGCACATGTCCCTAATTTGGAGCCAAATGTTATCCCCCAGTTTAGGGATAACTAAGGAGATTATGTCTCGAGGCCCATAGGTCCTAGACATGGAGTACCGAGAGCCAAATTGACTTGAACATGGCCCTAGAGGGCCCATATTTTCATTCTTCAAAACCTCACTACCGGCCAATATGAAGAGCCAATTGACAGAGTGTAAACAAGGGGGTAAAAGGAATTACGGGTTTGCCTCCATCTTGTGTAGCTTCTTTTTCGAGTGGGTTCCAGGCTTGGGACCTAGAGCTGAGATTCTCTCAAGAGCACCTCACGATCCAACCATGGCATGGTGGACTGAGGTGATGAGGTGACAGAGAGGAGGTACGGTGCTGACACCCTACAACGAGGACTTTTTGTATAATTAGGACAAAAATATTTTAGATGGTGGTTGACTATTGATTAGAAATTTGTGTGTCGTAGATGTGGGTCCATGACAGCTAGAGGGTTTCCCTTGACATTGATGGAGGAAACGAGGAGACGAAGCAGTGGGAGGAGAGGCCGAGAGGGTGTTACAAAACGTGTAGGGAAACTTGTCACGTTTGAAACACAGGATACCCATGGTTCAGGTATAGGATCTACTTGAAGCCATGCAACAATAGGTGGTTGGTGTACCCAGGGCATGGGTATGACTCTTTCAGCGTCTTGAAAATTCCATGGTTTGCTACCATGACACACATCCGGCCCCAAGTGTGTAAATGTCGTGGGATATTATGATATAGGTTGGATATGTATATGAGGGTGTTAGCCCCATTTTGTACTATAAACACCTTATTTTTTGAAATATATAAAAGGGATTTTCAGCTTTACTTATATTTTTCAATGTGTACATTGATTAGATGTTTTGTTTTCTTTTAAATATGTGACAAATTCCAATCTAAAACATAGTTAGAATAAGCATCAGATACATAATTAGAACTTCTAGGAATATGATAATATGTAATAAAATTGAAATGTCGTTCTAAAAGACGTACTTGTAGGAATCATTAGAGTAAAGAAGGATCACGCACACGGTAACGATCATTCAGTAATAGTCGTTCAACTAATGCACTACTAACTAGGAATCCAGGTGAACTTGTAATGTACAGATGGCATGTGACATAACATCATGTAAAAGTTCTATAACATTGTTTGCTTTTAAATATGTGACAAATTCCAATCTAAAACATAGTTAGAATAAGCATCAGATACATAATTAGAACTTCTAGGAATATGATAATATGTAATAAAATCAATTTTTTTTTTTAAAAGACATACCCGTAGGAATCATCAGAGTAAAGAAGGATCACGCACATGGTAACGATCGTTCGGTAATAACCATTCAACTAACGCACTACTAACTGGGAATCCAGGTGAACTTCTAATGTATGGATGGCATGCGAGATAACATCATGTAAAATTCTATAACATTGTTATATTCAGCCACATTGTTCATGGATGGCCCTAGTCATATACATCCTGAAGACACAAATAGACCCTCAGGTGAATAAATCACCTAAGCGGCGGAAGACAAGTTTTGTATGTGATGACTGGCTCCGTCTGTGAATCCTAAGTAGACTGGTGATTCCATTGACATATGTCAACCAAGTGAAAACTCGATAATAAACCTAAAGACGAAAAAGAAAAATAAATATACACTAAATTACATTAGTATAGAAATAGCTCCACCTAATCTTGGGGCTCAAGATTAGTATCGTTTCAAATAGAGCCGATTTTTGAGCTCGGCCAACTTATTCCCTTTGCAATCTTCCAAATCATAGGCTCCTTTTTCTAGCACACTTTGCATGTTGTAAGGCTCGTGCCACATGGGTTTAAACTTGCCTGTCCCCAATGATTCTTTGGCTTGATCATACAATAGGAACTAGTCACCCTCAGCGTACAACTGAGGATATCCAGACTTATCATATTGAACCTTGAGACATCATTTGTTTACCTCGATAGTCTTAGAGGCATCTCGATGCTGCTCATTAAGACTCTCTATGTGTACAAGGCATCATTCAAGATTGGAAGTGTTAGGTAGGAGCGCGACTACCAACTTAAGAGAAGGGATTTCACATTCAATGGGTAATATTTACTCCACACCATGTACTAACTAGAAATGGGAAAATCCAGTGGCATAATTGACCGAGGTTTGGTATGCCCAAAGTGCAAGATATAGCATGATGTGTCAGTCGAACTTACTCTGACTGACAGTTTTTTGAAAAATGGTCTTGAGAGACTTGATCTCTACTTGTCCATTTGTCTGGGGATAATAAGGAGAAGAGTGACCATGCTTAAACCCCAATTTAGCTGCTATTTCTTCCATCATCTCATTCTGAAAGTGACTTCCATGGTCAGTGACAATCTCACTCGGGATACCGAATCTTCACTGGAGATCTCTGAATTGGGTGATAATATTTTCGAATATGAAGAATGTTGCAATCTTCCCATTGGATTTAATTGTAGGCATATTTCGACCCACTTATTAAAGTATTCTACTGCTACGATGATATAGTGGTGCCTCCTTGCTGACGGGGGTTTGCATTTAGTGTAATCAATCCCCACACTTGGTGAAGGGACTATCTCGACAATGCTTGGGTGAAGAGGATGGATGTGAGCGCATTTTCTAAGTGATAGAGGTGACACTTCTTAACTTCTTTAATATAATCCTTAAATATAGTAGGCTAGAAATAATTGGCTCGCAGGATTTTTTGGGGTGTCGCATGCCCAGATAGGTCACCACCATAGGCCACTTTGTGGCAATCGTTTAGGATAGACTCATCCTCTCTGAGGTTAAACTTGTATAATATATTATCTATTCCTCGGCGGTACACCTCTCCTTGAGTTAAGAAACGACGCAATATATTATCTATTCCTCGACGATACAAAGTGTCACTGACAATAGTATATTTATTGGCTTGTAATCTTATACACCATCGATCATCTCATGAGAGATGATGAGGGAACTTCAAATTCTAAAGATAGAGCATGATGTCTCCATATTGGGCGTCAGACGATGATGTGTTCATCCGCAAACAAATTGACATGGATAATGTCCTCATCTAATCATGGGAAATCAGATATCAACTCTGTAAAGACTAGGGACTTCTTGGATTTAGCGAAAGAAAATTTGAGATCAAAATCCTACAAAATGACAATCCATTTATTATATTTCCATCCTACGATATGATATGTGATATGTGTAGTGTAGTGTAGTGTAGTCTAGTGTAGTGTAGTGTAGTAAAGTTTGACTAGGATACGAAATAACATGCTTGTGGAGCTCGTCATCCTCCTGAACTAGAACCATACCAATCATATCGTATTTTGGAGGCTTCAGCAGAGGCTTTGACACCAAAGATTTCTTCATAGCATTGAAGGACTCCTGGGCTCACTCATTCCAGATAAAAGGGGTTTCCTCCTTCAAAAGACGCATGAAACCTTTAGTGATAGTAGCATAGTTCACTATAAACCTACGAAGAAAGAGTTGTCTAATTGTGTGCGGGGAAGGAAATCGAAGTATTGCCTCAACCTTGAGTGGATCTACCATGATCCTACGCAAAAGATGCATTTATGAGGGTTTAATCGGATCCTATGATAACAACATCTTTCGAAAACAAGCTGAAGGTGGATAACATGATCTGCTCTCTTGCGAGAGTGAGAAGCAAGATCATCAAGGTAAGCTTCAAATATGTAATTAAGATCATGAAACACAAAAGTCATGGCACATTGAAAGGTTTCTCTGGCGTTGCAAAAGTTCCCCAAGGACAAATAAATTTCATCTTTTGTCGATCCACAAGTTTAATTTGAATTTCTTTATATCCTGAAAATCCATCCATGAAAGAAAATACTTTGCTTCCCACACACTCGTTGAGAATATGATTGATGAAAGGTGTGTGGAGGTTGTCTTTCAGACAAGCCTTGTTTAGGTCACAAAAATCCATACATACATGAATGGTTCCTTGCTTCTTATCTACGGGAACGGTGTTGGATACCCAATATGTTAAAGGAACCAGGTAGATGAAGCTAACATTAACCAGCTTCTCCACCTCTCCCTTAATAGCAGGGGCCTTTCGAGGGCTGACAACTCAAAGAAATTTTCGAACAGGTTTAGCATCCGGATACGTTTTAATTTCGTGTTCGACAATAAAAGGGTCGATCCCTGGCATCTCTTTGTAGGACCAAGTAAATACATCTTGAACCAAACAATTTGCACTGATATTTACGTTTTCAAATTTACCAGGGGTATGAGAGATCTCAATTTGGATGGTAGGATAAATACTCACCATATCTAGTGGAACTATGGTGTGACCGACTATCTCACTCAAAGTATATCGAAAGTCGTCTTGTTTGATTCTTTCAAGCTCTAGGAGAAAATAGGAACGATGATGCATATCATCCCAAGGTTTGTCGGGAGAATTCATGGCTTCGATGATGGCTTTATCCAAAGGCAAAGTCCCATCGAAGAAATCATGTGAATAGGACAATGAGGTGGCCCACATGGCCCTAGACACGAGATCCTCCTCATCCGTCGGTGAGGGAACATGATCGGGATCGACATAAGAGTCAAGAAAAACTTGATACACAATATCTATTATCAAAAACAACATGGCCATCCCAACATGTGAGTGTCCTTCCCAATATAAAGTCAGGAAAGGTAGGGCCCACAGATCATCAAAATATGGCATGTAGAAAGCAATGAACCTCCCATTCAAGACAGTCCTACTGGACATGGCATAAACTTAATGGTTTGGTCCTGAGAAGTTGAAACTACCCATAAGGGAAGAAAACATTCCAACACCAATATTCTCGGTTGGTGGTCAATAATTGTCGATCATAGGTATGGAAAATGCATGAGGTGCATTAGGGCTAAGGTACGCAAAGGATAACTGATCGATCATTACAATCTTCCCTTCATGAGAAAAACAAAGAGTATAGAAAATGGACGATATGACGACGATCATAGCATAAGTCCAATTGCAACCTAGAAATAGGTTATAATAAAGAGGCACATCCACTACCTCTACTTCCACCTCTACTGTCTTATTGCCTAATTGGACAGAAAAGGAAGGGAGAATACCCTGGGGGAAGAAGGAATGAGCATCAAAAGCAGTCAACATGTTCGATGATTTGGAAAGGGTCAAGGAATCAAGAGCTTTCCAAAAAACCAGGGACATCACACACGTAGCAACACCTTCATCAACAACTACACGTTTGATGGTATACTTTGAATAATCCACATGGATTTGGAAAGCCACATGGTAAGGCAAGCAAGGCTTAACATCTGTGACATCAAACTTGATAAGCTTCGAGCCATTTGGTTCTAGAGCTCCTAGAGAAGAGGGTAAGGCATTCCTTTGTGAAGGACACATCTGGGGTACCTCCAAAGCCGACATAGCACAAGGGGTTTTTCCCATGTCCTCAACAATAGAGTAGTTCTGGGTGGCTCTAGCATTTGGATTATGGGTAGAGTGATTGAGTACTCCTTTCGAAATACGAGGCTATGGCTCTAGTTTCTCAATCTGTAAAGTTGTCTCTGGGGGAGGAGGAGGAGATTCTAGAGTAGGAATAGTTTGTTTAGAACCATATCCTCGAGATCGAGTGGCTATATCAAATTTTGCATCGACCATATTGATACGTAGACAGTCTCCATCTTGTGACTGTTGGTTTTGACCGGCCATGTTTCCGACGTTTGAGGAGTGCGAGGCTAAGTGTTGATTGTGTGGGAATGGATTCATCAGCATGACAGATGATTGAGATAAAATCCTTGCATATTCTGCAAGTTTGGGGCACTATTACCTGTCTTCTCAATATTGTCCTTGGATTTATTATCATTTTTCCCACCCTTACAGTTATTACGTCCTTTCTTCTTATTCCCTCCTGGTGGATGGTTACCATTCAAGTTCGTCGATGATTGCACTTAGTGTACATCTGTCGAATGAGTGGGATTAGAGGATACTGATGAAGTTTGTCTTCCTACAGTCTATTTTAAAGACAACTCTTTTATCTGGCTCGTCACGGAGTCTGTGGAATTTACATTGGCGGAGCCTACAATGCCATCAGAATGAGGTCTGGTCTTTTGAATAAGGTTGTAAGTAGACTGTGGTGCCTCGGGAAGGAGGTGGTATAGCATCCTAGACTGAGCATATATCAAATCTAACTATGTGGCTCTAAATATAACTTCTTCCTCATTAGTAACCCCAGAAGTAGAAACATAGTTTGATTTAGGAGGATGTAAGGACTTAGAAAGCCATTCTAACAGAAAGGTTGGTGGTATAGGGGTCTTAATCAACCTCTTCCATCTACGCCACTCCTGGATATGGTTCAGTATATGAGTGGTGATATCCTGGCATAAAGTAGACAACATTTCTAAACCAACATCATAATGAATGGGCAACTAGAAGTGGTTAAGAAATACCATCACCAACTAATTATAAGTCCCATATGCCCCCTTTGGTAGCTCAATATACCATTTCCCAACAAATCTAATAAAGGTGCATTGAAATAATCTCAAACAAATAGAATCGTCATTAAGGGAGTTTGACAAGCACCAAAGGTGAAAGGTAGTGACGTGATCACCAGGATCCTCTCCATTCTTACCCTCAAACTTTGGGATGTATGAAGGAAGTTTGGTGGTGACTGGGGGCCATGTAGGATCGTGACTCATAGGGTCATTCATTAACTTAGCCAAATCTGATAGATTAAGCGTGGCGAGAAAAGGGAGATGGGGTTGCAACATCTGGCCCCAACCTATTGGGAAATATTTCTCTTGCAGATTCAAAGGTCATCCAAGGTTCTGGTAAACACCATGGCCCTATCTGACATTATAAGGCCCTCCTCTGGGCTGACTCATATAAGGTGGGTTGGGCATCATTCCAGCTGGAATGTTTTGTTGAGGGTTATAGAAACTTCCCCCAGCCAGATTAGATCAAGGTTGGGGCTTGCCCAAAGTGTCAAACTAACCTCCCCCAAGTTGGAAACATGAGGATAGAGGTGGATTCGTTATGCCAAGTGTATTAGTCGGAATCTATCGAGCAGGTAGGATTGTAGGACAAAACTTGAGTCGAAACTTGTCTGCCAAGTTGATTATTCCACCCAAAAGTAGGAGGATTGGACCCAAGGTTAAAATAAGACATACCTCCCATATAAGGAGTCATTTGAGGGGTTTGAGATCCACCAAATGAAAAGGAGTGTACAAAGGTGTGATGCCCCTAATCCCAATGCTAGCATTAGGGCCAGTAGCTCGGATGGAGTTCGAAAACTGTGAGGTGAAGTTAGGCATACCATAAGAAAATGGGATAGAAGCCATAGGGATGGACTGAACATTATAGCCCGGTGAGTGGCCAAGAGACCAAAATGGGTTCAAGGCAGTAGTATGAGCATTAACTATAGGACGGGCCACAATAATGATAGGTGCCTCTGATACCACAACCATGGATGTTGCAGGAGTTGAAGGGGTGCCATTAACTACAGTGGGTATGGGAGTTGAAGGGCTCCCAGAATTATGAAGACCGGGTTCAATACTCATCCTTGTAGAATCCCAAGTATGAGCGGTGGATGTGTGTGTACCACGTGTAATGACTCTACGCCTTTTAGAAGGAAAGGACACAAAATCCGATGGTAACTGTAATAAGCAACGAGACTGACGGGCGTCTCGTCTGAATCCACGATGACTTAAGACTCTAAAGATAAAAAATATATCCTAAGGCCAACTAGTAAGAAAAGAGCACACCAAAAGTCAAACGGCCAATATGCATGCAAACGGGCAAAAGTGGTTGAGTGGCCTCCCTCCCTAAAGAAGGCATGTCTCATCCAAGAGGGACTTGAGACTCCTAGCTAAAGATTGGAGGTAATAGAATCAGTTATAGGGGCCCTCATGGGCTTAACAACCAGTCGTTCATATCCCCCCGGAGAGGTAATCCTCCATAAATACTGTGTGTTGTTTGATCCCTATCTGAACCAGGGTACCTACAGAATAACCCCTGCAAGTAACCTATGAGATACCTAAGTCAAGCAACTAATGAACAACTATATAATCGATGCACACACGAGCAATTGTAAGTCTGGATCACCATATGGGTAGGGTAGAAAATCATGAAACCTTGAAAGTACCGCCTCTCACGGAGGTACGAGCACTAACAAGATCCCCAAATACGAATAAATCCACAGAAATATCTCTGATGCTAGGCTAGTATCCGAGGGATATCCCTTCAACCAACTTCACGCGACTTCGTGATTAAATCCGGTGTGAGTGGAGCCTCCTGATATTACCAATTATACAATGGATTTCTCCACTCCCTGACTCAGACACATATGTTGATTTAATTGCCTTGGAGAAGTTTACTCACAAAATTCTATTCCAAGGCACTAAATCCTAGACTAGTTTGTGCACCCTAGAAAATAAAATCGTTACTAATAAATTTTAAATTATAGCATTGATTTTATGGATGTGATTACTCAAAGAGGTATATGGTAATGAAACCAATGGTGTTATGACTCTACAATAAAGTAAATATGAAGATAATGCAAAGTCCTAACTTTCACTTTTGATGAATGATATACTCCTAAAAAATGATGCAATTTCGAAATTCAAATCTATGATTCAAACGTATAAATTAGCTTCAAAACTTGTGTGTCTTTGTGCATTAGGAAAAAAAGATATAAAGAAACTTTGTCTGTGTTATATTTAAGATCATAAAGCCAATCCTTCATCCATTCATTCAACCAACATTTTAAAAGTTCATGCTTGGGTGTCTTTGTGCATTAGGAAAAAAAGATATACAGAAACTTTGTCTGTGTTATATTTAGGATCATAAAGCCAATCATGCATACATTCATTCAACTAACTAGATTCACGATTCAGCTAACTACATTTACAAGTTTATGTAAAAACAAAATAGATTTAGCTAACTACATTTACACATTTATGTATGTAAAGAGATTCTTGAAAAAATATAAGGATAGATTAAAAGATAAATATCATATTTTAAATCATTGGGTTTACCTTTGAATTGATGTAAAATGGTCAGAGGTTCTGAAATCATTAAGATTACCTTTGAATTGATGTAAAATTGTTAGAAGTTCTAAAATCCACTTCTCATGTAAATCGATATTCTAAGATTTTGGTAAAGAAAATTATCAAAAACTTATAAAAAATTCAGAGACTGCAACATCATGTCTCGAAAATCAATATAAAGAATTTGGTAAATATAATTTTTTTAAATCTAATTATAAAAAAAATTCAAAAAAAATAAAAAACTTTTAAAAAAATTCCAAAGAAACTCCATGTTCAAAGAAACTCCAAAGAAACCTCCATGTTCAAAGAAACTCCAAAGAAACTTCCATGTTCAAAGAAACTCCAAAGAAACTTGTTGGCATTCCAAAGAAACTCCATGTTCAAAGCATTTAACACAACATTTATTTCAAGGCTAATTTCTGTGCAGCTAGATAAGAATCAATACCGCAGTCGAAGCCATAGATTTTCTACCAGCCATGCCATCATAAAGGATATGAAAGGCATAAAAGAAAATTCAAAAACAATCAATTTTACCTTCAAACCATAATTATCATGAATCTATAATTTAACCAACAGAGATGTGAGAGTAATATGAGACCTCACCCTCCAATCATCAACTACAATAATACAAGCTACTTCACTCACGATCTAGTAGGATAAAATGCAGAGTACAGTATTCAAATTTGATCTTAACACCTCCACTCTCCTTTAGTAAATCAAAGATGATCCGAAAGGAACCTTAGCACATCTAGAGTACTAGTTTTTAATAGAAGGAAAGGATGATAAGAGGGTCAATAAATTATGAAGATCGTCATAACTTCTTATAAAATTTTATTCACAAAAAATGTAAATGCAAGAGCCAAAGTCATTAAAAGAAAAAGGAGGAGTTAAATGGTAGGAGTATCTGTCTATTCTAAGGCCCTTGCAAACTAAGAAGACCAAACACTAAAATAAACACAAGGAAAACACCATGCAGAACAAGAAGAGGAAGATAAAGGTGAACAACAAAGAGGAGGCAATGAAACCACAATGGAGCATTTGGTAAAAAGACAACAAAATTGTCAAAAAAGGAGAAGTAATGGTCATCGATTAACTCTTTTGAGATGACTTGGCAAGACTACCTGCACACCAAACTAAATTGGGTTTTCCCACTTCCTTGATATGAGTAACATGAAATATTTATGAGCCACCATCCTTAAACCTACCAAAAGGATGATGTTACAAAAAAATCAATAAGGAAAGATGACCAAACACTAAAAAAAATCACTTTCCCAAGGAGACAAACTTACCCAATAGCCTTAAGAGTGAATTTCTAATGGCCACATGACTTGAATTAAAATTCAAATATTCAAGAAGCAAGTTGGTTGTTCACACTCAAATTGAGATTGAAGATAACAATTATGTGATTCTTATTCATATTCATATATTAAAAGGACAGTTTCTCACATTTTCTCTTTGTTACCCTGATAGTTACACCAGGAAGACGATGATCCACAAAGGTTGAACAAGTCATTTGTTGAAAATCAGAGTTCAAAATTCCAGTCAGGTCTTATGACCCCTTCAAATTTTCTTCTTCTTCTTCTTCTTTATGCATGATCCATACCCCCATGGGAGGAATTATAATACAATAAGCTAGCATGAGGAATTTCTTATGTAAAAGGCTTAGCCCCCTAAGACTTGATCATCATTACATACTCTAGAGTGTTTTTTTTACTTCTTAATTATATCTTGCTTGTCAACAAGATAAAATTTCTAAACTTTTTCACCCATTACTTCCAAACATGGAGTGTGTATTGATGGCTAGGCCTTAGTGTGTGTTGTCTAAGTCTAGTGTCTAATGTATATTACCATACTAGTCAATTGTATAGAGTCTTATGGACATTCACTAAGTCCTCTAATGTTGCGTTGTTATATTCTTTGCAATGAAAGTCGAAGGTCAAGGTGGATCGACCGAGAAAAGTCAAATTCAAAGTAATCGACAACAAGTTGAAGAGGTTAACAGGCATTCGTGTGGAAACCGACTAAAAATCGAATGAAGGTCGAATACTAGTCGATTGGTAATTCGACTTAGTAGTCGATTGTAACAAAATCTCGAGATTTGTAGGATTTGTAGACAATTATCTATGTGGATATGTAACCATTTATTGGGCACCTTTATTTAGGGTTTTTCCTACTGTAAATCCTATAAACAAGCCATGTTTTAATGTTGTAAAATAAAATATTTAGTTAATCTTTAAATTAATCATTTTAGAGGTTGTTGGTCATGTAGATGTAAGTCGAATTAGCTACATGGTTTTCCTTATGTAAAGCAAGAAGGTATGATGTCGATTATGTATTAGGTGCAGACCAAGGTTAGACATGTAACCTTTTATTCAAAATGAATAAGACAACAAGAGAAAAATACGCTCAAGGAATGTTGGTTTTCATGTTTGGGTTTCCACGGTAAAATCTCTATGTATTTGTGTGTTTTCTGTCATTTATTTTATAGGTTGAATATTTCTTCCTCTCTTCTGTTAGGTTTAGCATGGAAGTGTTCTATTTCCTAACATGTGGTATTAGAATTTGGTTTAACAACCTTAGATCTGAGCTAAATCCTAGGTCTAGTGAGAGTCATAAGTCAAAAATATTTAAAGTATGCTTAAAATAATGGCAAGTAGCTCGAGAATAGAGATCAAAAAATTCAATGGCCAGAATTTTGAGCTTTGGAAGCTTAAAATTGAAGATTTCCTTATAGATTGAGAACAATGAGAAACATTTTGTCCAAGTACCATTCCGACAAGTATGTCAAGAGAAGAATGGGAGAAACTCGAGAGAACGACAAGGAGTACAATTTGACTTTGTCTTGTAGATTCAATGTTGTTGAATGTCTCAAGTGAAGATGCAATCAAGAAATTGTGGGACAAGTTGGGGAGATTGTACCAGTTGAAATCCTTGGTAAACAAGTTATTGCTTAGAAAGAAATTGTATCTTCTGAGAATGAGTGAGGACAGTTCGGTGACTAAGCATTTCAATGTTTTTTATGCCATAATAAGCTAGTTATCTTCTATGGATATTAAAAGCATTGAGGACGATAAATGTATTAGGCTATTATGTTCTTTACCAGACTCTTGGGATATCTTAGTCATGGCTATAGGGAGTAATTCAACCACATTAGCGCTAGAATACATGCTTGCATCTGTACTCTTATAAGAAATGAGAAGGAATAACATGGAAGGATCGACGAAAGATGCATTAGTGGTTAGAGGTCGACCTGTTGACAGAGATAAAGGAAAATTCTCCAGTAGAAAGTCTACGTTGAAGAGTAGATTTAAATCCTATGTTCAGTCAACGAGAAGATGTTGTAAATGCGATAAAGTTGGGAATTACAAAAGGGACTACAAGTCGAAGGCAATGCAATTCAGTACAGGATTCGATGAGAAGTAGTCAACTAAGATAAAGGTGAATCTAGATAAGGGAGGCGATGTGTACCTTTCATGGATGAATATAGAGTTAGATCAAGATGTTTGGTTGATCGACTTAGGAGCATCCTATCATATGACACTGCATAGAGAATTGTTCTACGAATATGAATGATATAAAGGAGGGGATGTGTTTTGGGGGGATGACTCAACAACTAAAATTTTCAGATGGGGAAAAGTCTGACTGATGTTGCAGGATGGGAGGAGTAGAACCCTTCCAAGTGTACTACATATTCCAGGTTTGGCCATAAATCCGATATATGTTAGTAAGATGACTGATGTAGGAGTGCACACTCTATTTCAGAAGGATATGTGCAAGATGGTCAAAGGTACGATGGTCTTAATGAAAGGAGTTCAACTTGGAACCATATACAAGTTGTTAAGGAATGTCGACTCGATTGGATGAAACAACATTGTTGTTCCTGAAGCCGCTCGAATTCAACTTGACTCAAATCAACTCAGGCTGAGTTGATTAAAACCGACTCGAAAAGTCATCGTCAACTCAACCCAACCATTCTATGGCACAAGAGGATGGGACACATTGGAGAAAAATGACTTTGAGCTATACACAACAAAGGTATGATTGAATATTTTCCTAAATGTAATTTAGAAGTCGACTTTTGTGAACATTGTATATATGGAAAAAAAAATCGAGTATGGTTCCCTTCTAGATAAAGAAGGGAAAAGGGGATTATAGAATTGATTCATAGTGATGTATTTGGCCCTGTCATCGCACATATTGTAGGTTGGAAAAATCGTTTGACACTACACATGGCAAAAAATTAGGGAACGTCAAGAAAAAAATTACACAAACATAGAAAATTTCATTTCCGAATAGATGTAAATGATGAATTGGCTTGTCAGACAGTGATTTCTAGACAACCCTACAAAGATAGACTTGCATAAAATGTTAAAGAATTGGCCTGTAATTGTTGGTTGGAAGAATCTCGTGTTTCACCACATACAAGGGATGTGTTGCATTAAAGAATAGCATGAAATCAATATGAAGAACATCCAAAACATATATTGCCAATGGCACAAATATAGTTGTTTAATAAATTCAAAGAAGAGCACAAAGAAGTTAAAATTTCTATCAATACATTTGTGCAACAAAAACCATGGTTTGTTAGACCCATCATTGTCCGTGACACGTGTGGTTGTCATTATCATGTGGAGTTTGAGTTGTAT
>SNQJ01S0009998.1:161645-172418 GCA_010110895.2 Picea sitchensis | reverse complement strand
GTGTGTTTCTTTGTCTCGGTCTGCATTCCCATTAAATAGGTTACGGGCCCCTTAACCTCCAACCGAAACTTTAGGATAGCAATTAATATTTGTTAGGCAGTTTTCATAACCAACATGCACCCTTAGCGCAATTGGTTAAGTTGTTGGCACATTATATAGTGGGATATATATATAGATATAGATATAGATATATATAGTGTTTTGTTATATGGTGATTGGATATATAAATATGCCCCGTGAAATATGACATATGGTTGGCATATAGTTTAATCCCTGCAGAATATGTGTGTTGGTTGAATATGGTATAACCCATGTGGATTAACATGTGGTTATATTGTATACATATATATTGGAGTCAAGGTATTATCCCTCGACCCTTTTCCCCCCATTTAAAATCTCCAACAATAATTAAATATATATGCGCCTGTATATGGTTAAGAATCATATGTCGGGCATAGTGATGAGGTCATTGGGTTGTTTGGCGGGATACTTAGGTTCGATCCTCTGGGATCCAACAAAATTTTAAACAACCTCATCCATAATTGTCCTCTCATCGATTTATCATTGCCACGTGTCAAATTCTTATTGTTGCCAACTATACTACACGAAGTGCCAAGTCACTTGCCTGATTGGATGTACAGTGTGCCATGTGGCGTTCCCTGGTATCGACATGTCAGCATTGTATGGTCATTCCACATGTCACCCTTGTAGTGGTGCCATGTGTCACCTTTGACCTTGTTGACTTTGAATTTTTTCCCTGCTTTGACCCGAATTTTGACCATCCAAGAGCTATGTTTGAGGTGATTTTTTCATCATTGGAAAGCTATTACCAAGCTCTACACATTGATGGTGTTTTCGATAGAATTTGGGATGATTGAATGTTGTGAGTGGGAAATCCCTCTACGTACTAGCACTTAGGGTTAAATTATGCATGCAGAAAAGACCTAAAGATTTCTACTTTCTACCATCGTCCCAGACCTAATCCCCATTATTCTTAAGCAAACACATATTTGAGAAGATCAAATGAGCATGCCTTATTTCGGGCGTTTGATGTAGATCCTTCCTTATGCTTGATCACTTTTTTGATTGCAGCTCTACTCCCAAGGCTAACCTGCATTCACATAAAACAAACAACAAACTCCACATGTATTTGATATATATATTAATGGGTTAGAGATTCGATAAACAAGTATACAATAAACCATGAAAACCTCATATGGTGGGACGAGAAAAGTATTTCTTTATTATTAACTTCAACAAATCAATTTACAATGATGAAGCAGGCTGTTACTCCACAAACCTGGTCCTGGGCTCCTCTTCAACTGTCCTCCAACTTATGTGCTCTATCTTTCTCTTTACACAAGGAAGGCTAAAGGGTTGGGACAAAGGGAATATGCAATTGGGTATAGTTTCTTTACTATGATTCTCCTCTCAATGGGACCCCTAACCCTTCTTTTATAGGCTAGAAGAAGCTAGGTATTTGGACGAACCCTCGGCCATGCATGGCCAGAAGGTTCAGTTAACTCACCCAAAGTTGTGTGTTTCGTCGGCAACTTTCCTTTTTTCGTGCTTTTGTAGGTACACGCGGGTTTTTTTGGGTCAGCAAGCATGTACACGCATGCAGTAATAGAGCAGGGTGTGTGGGCCTTTATAAAAAGTGTTTTTAAGAAGAGTTGTTCAGTAGTGCTTTGGAAAAGAAGGAATATGAGATGGCTTGATGCCAGGTAAGCATGTCTGATGCAAATTAGGGTTATAAAAGATGCCCCCTAATTTGTGAGGTCAGAAGAGCATCTGATGGCCAAAATACATTAACAATCTTTAATGATGTGCCAAACAAGTGAGCCCAGGGACCAGAAATCGGGAGGCGCCATCTGCAAAAATAACAATTTTCTCACTAAGGCGGGCGTACCCATGCCCAGGATAAAATAAACTCATGGATACCAATCAAATACACTGTAGATCCATGTCATATAACTATATAAAGTGTAGTCGCGAACAATACACAATGGAGCTACATCTCGAAATCAAAAAGATATACATGTAGAGTATCCATCTTCTTAGAAGTTGATAGGGCCTGATGGCTGGAGATGAGGTCTTCAGAGCTCGAGCAACAACTTCAAAATATTCAAAAATTGGGTAGGAGTGTAATATGAGTGTATGACTTCACTACCCAGAGGTCTTCAACGACTCGTCGGTCATGAACTAGAGAATCTTGATGATCATACTGAAAGCTTCATTGATTTCGAACAAGGACTTGATTGGACGTTCAGGATGGTCGGGTATGAGGAAAAGAGACAAACTGCAAAGGGACCGACTCAGGCTTGGTAAAAACTTCCCTTGGACAACAGCACGACAAATGATGAGACTCAGGCAGCACGGCATTAATCGTAAGTTTACGAGGCAGGAGGCAACGCAAACTCTCCATGTGTTTGGAAGAATAACCAAATGGAGGAGGACACAACTCTATGTAGAGAGAACAACTTCCTAAGGTCGTATTAAATCCCAGAGTTTGACGAACAAACGGACAGATGTGCTTTATCCAAGGGCGACTCATTGTGCTACCAATAAAGAAAAATACTTTTCCCTGCCTCTTTTTGGGGTATATTTGATTTTTTTTTTCTTCGTTTTCAATGATTTTTGGAAAAAAGAATAAAAGAATGTTACGTTACAATGGAGGAACAGGTGTTACCAACATACAAGTTCAAGGCGCAAGGAAAAGACTGATGTTCAGAATGATGACACTTGGGAAAAATCCCTCAGGGGCCAAAGGTGTCAAGACGTAGAGGCAAAGTGCTACAAAGCTTGCGTATAAGGTATGCTCCAGATGGTTTAGTTGAGAGCAACATGGAGCCGACATTTAGACCAAAGACACAGGTATGCAAACACGGTTAACAAAACACATAATGGTAACGTCCTTCGATGTAATTTTAATGAGCCCAGAGAAGGTAAGCTCGGTGGTTTTTCATATTTAGAGAGTTTGAAAAACGTAAAAGGAGACTCCATTGGGGTACCTTTTTCGAAGATAGTCTAGTCGGTTCAAAAAAGGGGTAAACTAGCACTGACAAGACGTCTATTCAAAACCATTTTAACGAGTGTGATAATGACAAGATCACTCGGAGATTTTTTCATTTTTAGGGAGTCTGAAAAAAGCTTAACTATAGACTCCGTCATGAATGTTCTTCTAGACTAGTTTAATGAGTGTGAAAGAATAAGGTCACTCGACGATCTTTTCAATTTTATGGAGTCTGAAAAGAGCTTAACTATGGACTTCGTGGGGGTTCCTTTTTCGCAAATTTAGTCCCTCGGGCCCGAAAAAGGGTTAAAATGATACCTGAGAGTACTCTTATAGAGAACTGAAGTTCCATAGAGTATATCTTTGTTCGTACAGTTGACCGTCCAGACTAAAAAAGGGGTAAACTACCGCCGGACAGACGTGACTTCAAATTTCAGTTTAACGAATGTGAAGGGCCACAAGATCGCTCGACAATCTTTTCATGTTTAGAGAGTCTGAAAAGGGCTTAAAACAAGACCCGTTATATCTTTTGGGAGTCTCGAGGGTGAGTTCAAGAGTGAAAAGGAATCATGCAAATGAGGCTCAAACTCGTAATCAGGAAAAACAACAAGGACTCTCGAGCCTACAGTTATTAGAGATAGCATGGACACCATAATGCAACCAGGATCTACCTAGGGAATCCATGTTCCGGTAAGCTCTACCAACAACTCGTGACACTTCTAAAGCATCAATGATGGTTTTGTGTCACAACCTGATGGGATCGATCCTATGGAAAAGGGATAAAGACAATGAGATACAAAAGTCAAGGTAGAAACCTAACCTATATGCTCAAGTTGATCATCTGAGAATTTTTCATGGACCGTAAAAAGTTACCCAAAACTCCAAAAAAAATTGTCCTGATACCTGATCATACCCCTCCAATACAACTCTTGAATCACTCTAAATGGTTTTCGTTTTAAAGAAAATGATAAGGGGGGCCAAAAAAGTGACAAAAAGAGGCCAAAAAGTCTATAAATAGAAGTTGACAATTCATTATCACCATTGTTGATTTGGAAATTGACTCTGGAGCCAAAAAAACCTCTTTGATAAAAGTGGTGATTTCGGGAGCTACAGTGGACGAAATGACCATCTGTCTAGACCAAGTAAGTACAAACTCTCTTATCTTGCATTTTAAGTCTTTATTTTTGCTTTGGGTTCCATTTTTTGGGGGGGGTGTCGACCTTCAAAAGGTTGGTCCTAGGTCCACACGGGTTGTCTCAGGACAGGCTGTGTGTACATTCAGGCAGAGTAAACTCTGCATGCGTGTACACGCGACTGTCAGTATTACATCCCGCGTGGACCCCCTTGTTGAATGAAAACAACTTAAAAAACAAGGGTTAACCCTCCTGAACCTTGATGTTTTGCAGGATGTATGTTCATTGGAGAGAAAGAGAGCATGAGGAGGTATGTGAGTTGGCCAAGGAAGACCCCAATGTTGTGGCTTCCTTGATGCAATGTGGGCTTCTCAAGTTCTTCTTGTGTCCTTTTATGCGGGCACAACCTAGGCTACTGAATGCCTTGGTTGATTATTGGCATCCGGATGTCGAGGCGTTTATGTTAGAGGGGCAGTCACTGGTGCCCACGACAGAAGATATATACTTTTTGACTAGCCTCTCCAGGAGAGGGGAACCAGTCAACTTCTGGACATTTCCTTCGGGACCACATAACATAGCGGAATTGATAGTATTGTACTGTGAGGTTGGTATAGACCGCTCAAGCTCACAGGTGCACATAAGCAAGATTATTGACTTATCGCTACAAGCGATTGTGTTGCTTATTGGGTGAATCACTAGTTCTGCGGCTCTACATCAGGCATCTCGTGCACAGATGAACTGTGTTGTCTAGTGCTTAAATGCACAAATATTTGACTGGAGCACGACATTGTTAGATTGTATGAAGAGGCAGCTGACAGATTTCCGGTTGTGGACACAGAGGAACTTCGGGTTTGGGACCATTCTATGCTCTTTCTTCTTTGAAAGAGTCCCAAGCTTCAGTCCTCGAGTAGTGGTACAAGGACACCAGGCCTCTCTTCCTGTAGTTTGTAGATGGGCAGTGCTACTACCACGACAGGGTGGTGGAACGACCAATGAGTCCTTCGACGATGATTTCTTTGCTTGGTTGTCGTGGCAGATCCCGGTCATAGAGGATTACCCCTATGCTGGGATTGATTTCTTGAGAGATCCTAAGATACCAGTACCTCCTGGTGAGGAGTGAGGAGAGATAGGTAAGTTTACTTCATTATTTTGTTGTTGTTGTTTTTTTTGTGAAACATATGTAATTTTTATGTTTCTTTTGTTATATATCATTATTTTTATACCAAAGTATTTGACGGATATGTGTTTGTTGTGTGCAGATGTGGGACCGGTTCGACCTGCAGACTATGCGAGGAACAAGCGTTGTCGTCGGCCAAGGGCCGCACCTGCCGCTGCAGGGGGACCAACAGCAGCAGGAGATCTTCCAGCCGGAGAGGTTGAGAGGGTGTTGAGACGAGTCGAGCGGAACTTTACTGCGCTCACTCGCACGGTCCCTATGGCATAGATTGAGGACTTGCCACCATCTATGCAGCCTCATGTAGTGGGGGCACCATGGACGTGGGTCCAATTGTTTCGGCGTTTGGAAAACGTCGTAGATCAGTACAACAGGGCCCACATGCCCTGACCTTAGTTAGACTTTTCACGTGACGAGAGCACTACTTGTATATATTTTTTGAGGGCATAAGCCCCGTGACTCGTTATTGATCATATTTTTTAGGCGCTTGTGTCTACCTATGTACTCTGTTGACTATGATGTTATATATGGATTTTTATGTCTTTTTGAATAAAAAGAGAGTTGTAGTCTCTCCGTCATCTTTAAACGTTGGCATAGCTTCGACCCACTTCGTAAAGTAGTCTACGACTACGATGATGTAATGGTGCCCCCTTTTTGAAGAAGGGTTTCATGTAGTGTAATCAATCCCCCACTTAGTGAAGGGACCAACTGTGACGACAAGAAACATGGGAGCGAGATGTGGCCTCATCTTCTGAGAGAAGATCTGGCACGGGTGGCACTTCTTGACCGATTCGATACAATCTTTGATTAGTGTCGGCCAGAAGTAACTTGCTCGTAGAATATTTTGGGTTGTTGCCAACGAATACAAATAACCGCCACATGCTCCGGTATGGAAATCGTTAAGCACGATAACTGCTTCCTCGTGAGTAAGACATCGGTGCAGGATGCAGTCTACACCTTTCCGATACAATGTATCATCGAGTATGAGATAATTTTTAGCCTGATGGCGTATGCGTCGATGCTCATCACAAGAAGAAGAGGCAGGGCACTTCAAAGTATAGAGATAGATAAGTATATCTCCATACCAGGGATCCAAAGAGGTGATCAAAAACATATCTCCTCTGATAGGCAACTCTTCGGGCACAAAATCACCTGACTCAATCGGAAGTTCCGAATAAGTTCTGCGAAGACCAGTGAATTTTTGGATTTCGCTGAAACGAAATCCAAGTCAAAATCTTGGAGGAATACTATCCATCTACTGATCTTTCCACCTATTACTCGTCGTGTTAACATGTACTCGAATGGATTCACGATAGCAATGATGGTGGTCTTGCGAAACAGAACATAATGACAGAATCGTTGAACAACATGATATGCTGCCAGCGCAAGTTTTTTGATATGAGAATAATTGAGTTTCGGTCCTATGAGGCCTCGTCTTAGGTAATAAATCACATATTCTAAGAACAAGTCATCCTCCTGAACTAAGACCATGCCGATGGTTAAATCTACTGTAGCCAGGTATAATAGGAAATCTTTGTTATAGTTAGGTGGTCGAAGCAGAGGGGCAGTCGTGAGGGCATGTTTCAATGCATCGAAAGAGCATTGGGCGGCATTCTCCCAATGAAAAGGAACGTCTTTCTTCAGCAAGCGCATAAATCCCTTTGTGATCTCGGCATAGTTGGCGATGAAACGTCTTAAAAAGTTGCCTTGCCCTGTAGACTCTAAAGTTGAAGGATTGTGTGTGGGGGGGAAACTGAATTATTGCCTCAACCTTGAGAGGATCGACCATGATCCCTATTATTGATACTATGAAACCTAACAAATGTCCTGATGTTACGCAAAAGCTGCACTTGTTTGGATTCAAGCGAATCCGGAAGTAGCGACAACGCTCAAAGATAAGTTGGAGGTGTGTGGGATGATTCATTCTCTTGTGAGATCGAGATGCTAAATCATCTAAATAGGCCTCAACTATATGCTTGAGGTCATGGAAAGCAAAAGACATGGCCCACTAAAAAGTCGCTCCAACATTTTTGAGACCAAAAGGCATCTTACGATACGTGAATGTACCCCACGGATAGATGAATGTCGTTTTGTGCTGGTCTTCGGGTTTTATTTGTATTTGGTTATATCCCGAAAAACTGTCCATTAAAGAGAAGGCCTCACAACCCACATATTCATCAATTATATGGTCGATGAATGGTGTGGGAAAATTATCTTTGGGACATGCCTTGTTCAAATCACGAAAGTCTGTACATACACGAATCATGCCTTGTTTTTTATTGATCGGCACGGGGTTTGACACCCATTGGGTCAAATGGATAGGATAGATAAAACTGACTTTTAGCAATTTCTCAACTTCAACCTTAATGGTTGTTTCTTTCCTGGGGTTAACTGGATGAAGCTTCTACCGGACAGGCTTGGCATCTGGATAAGTTTTGATTTCATGTTCGACTATTTTTGGATCGATGCCTGGCATTTCCTTGTAAGACCAGGCAAAAACGTCACAGAATTCTTTAAATAGATCTATGTAGATTTGAATCTCTTTGGGGGAGTAGTCAGCTCCGACGAAAACATTCTCCATGACGCTAGGGGTTCTGGAGATATTGATCGGTATGGTTTCAGCGATGGTTTCCATATTACCCTCGGCATAGACCTCGTGTGTAGCTAAGGGATTAATAGGACAAGACCTATCTCCAGTCATAGTCAAGGTGAATTCTCCAGCCTTGATTCTACTTAACTCTGGGAGGAAGTATGATATGTGATGAAGATCATCCCAGGGTTTTTCCAGACTAGTCATTGCTTCAATTACTACTTTGTCAGAAGGAAAGACTAATTCTAACGAATCGATGTTAGTGAGAGAACCCTGAGCCAAAATAGGCTCTAGAAGCGGATCTAACTCTTGTGCAGGAGTTGGATCTGGGTTGGCTGAAGTTTGTTGGACTAAAGAGTACACTACTTCAGCTGTGGACAAGGGCATGGACATGCCCAGGTGCTCTGCCCCCTCCATCTAGCCAATGGGGAAGGGAGTATCCACAGATCGGTGAATTAAGTATTGTGAAATGAAAAAACTTGGAAACTCTCAACCTTATGGTGGTCGGATATGAACTTGACATCACCTTAAGGGGGCGGGTAATTGAAGGTACCCATCAAAGATGGGCACAAACCAACCCCTACATTGACTACGCCTGGTTGAGGATTAGCAATCATCGGGACCACAGACACCCACAATGAAGGGTCAGGTCTGGAGAAAGACAATTGATCAATGATCACAATCCGGTCCTCGTGTGGAAACAACAAGAACTGAAAAACTGTAGCAACCACTGCTTGCATGGCATAAGTCCAAGTCCTTCCTAAAAAGAGATTGTAGTCGAGGGACGCGTCGACTACTTCTACCTCGACGCACATGGTCTTCCCTCCCAACTGCATAGGGAAAGAGGGAATGATATCATGTGGTCGAAACGAACGACCGTCGAAAGCAGTGAGAAGAGTAGGTGACAGAGACAAAATGGGCTGGCCAATGGCCTTCCAACATGCCAACGACATAATGCATGTTGAGGTTCCCTCATCAACCACCATGCGGAAAATATTTCGAGTAAATGTTTTCGTGGGGTAAGCCACTACTATTTGAAACGGTATGTGGTAAGGAAGATGAGGTTTTAAGTCGGTTGTATCTAGCATGATGGTACCCGGATTACAAGTCTTGGTAGATCCTNAAAGCAGACATCGCACAAGGGGTTTGAGACAAATCCTCCACCACAGAATAGTTATGGGTGGCCCTTGCGTTTGGGTTGTGAGAAGATTTTATGAATACGCCTTTTGGGATGTGTGTCATTGTTTTGCCCAAAGTCTTCTCAATCTGCAGAGGAAGAGATGGGAGTTCGGATTCTTTGCCCTTCTCAGAAGTGCTTGGTTTACTGTAGTCATGTGCTCTAGTCGATATGAAAGCATCACCCTTCATCATATATACATTCACGGATGCGGGATTATTCGAAGATGGAGAGGGTCCTTGACTACCCCCTTCCGCGCTTGGAAAGGTTTGGGTTAGGTTTTTCCCATGCTGAAATGGATTGGTTAACACCATAGGTTGTTGTTGTGTCACAAACTTTTGGGCCTCTGCAAGCTGGGGACATAGGTGGGTCGGGTGGTCTTCCACACATAGGTTGCACAGATACCTCGCCTTCCGTTTCTCAGTGTTTCCCCCGCCAACATTATCAATGGGTTTCTTATCCCCCTTACCTTTCTTTCATTTTTTTTTCTTTCCTTCAGGTTGTTGGGTGGCCTTTGGATTTGTTGATTTCACTGTGTGTACATCCGACCTTTTAGTAAGGGGGGCAACCAAAACAGTAGTTTGGTTGTCCATTGTGTGTTGTATAGACAATTGTTGCAACTGCTTCGCCAGTTGTTCAGCGGGCTTTGTTTGTGCTGAACCAACAATACCATCGGCATGTGGTCCAGCTCTCTGTTTGGTTTTATCAAGTATTGAGCATGGCGCATCTGGAAAGATCTCGTATAATAAACCGGACTGAAAATAGATGAGCTCAAGCTATTGAGCTCTCATGATGGCGCCTTCCTCGAAAAACACTCCTGAAGTCGCGACGTCTTTAGATAACTGTGGGACCAAATACTTAAGGAATCATTCGAGCAGGAATGCTGGTGGGACTGGTACCTTAATTAAACTCTTCCAGCGTCTCCATTCTCGGATGTGATTAGAGATATGGTCCACTTTTTTCTGTGTGAAATTTGCCAGCAATTTTGTGCCAGCTTCGTATCTCACAGGTAATTGGAAATGGTTTAGGAAGGCCATTGCCAATTTTCCAAAGGAAGAGTATCTTGAGTGGTCGAGCTCAATGTACCATTTCGCGGCACTCCCAATGAGAGTACATTGAAACAATCGCAACCATATGGAGTCGTATTTCAACGAGTTAGATGAGCACCAGAGGTGGAAGGTAGTCACATGATCGCCTGGATCTTCATTAGGCTTGGCCTCGAACTTTGGTATGTCCGAGAGTAACTTCGTTTTCATAGGGGGCCAACGCGGATCGTGACAGATAGGGTCATTCAACAACCTTGTCAAGTCTGGCAAATGCAAGGTTTCCAGGAAAGGTAGTTTGGGTTGTTGGTGATAACCTGGAAAAAAGGGACTTGGAGTTTGACTGGCACCAGGTTGCCAGGAAAAGTTCGGTTGTTGGCTCGGGTTATGGTAAAAACCATGGCCATGACCAGCGTATGGATTCTGCATGTGAGGAGACATCATCAGTTGATTCCCAAAATAGGACGTAGATGGGTGGGCATGCATTACATTCAGAGGACTTTGGGAAGGGTTGCCCCATGCCGATCCCATGGGGATAGGCATAGTACCTTGTCCGGGGTTCCATTGACTGTGGAAAGAATTTCCCCAGATCGGAATTCCTGATGAAGGAACGGATCCCTGCCAAGAATTCCAAGGCCCTGAT